>CAWUFW010028859.1:0-20342 GCA_963921515.1 Calotriton arnoldi | reverse complement strand
GTGTTTCAGGGCAGTGCAGTGGTGTTCGGGCAGTGTAGGGGGTCGTGCAGGGGGTGGTGTTTCAGGGTTTAGGGCAGTGCAGTGGTGTTTGGGCAGTGTAGGTGGTCGTGCTGGGGGTGGTGTTTCAGGGTTTAGGGCAGTGCAGTGGTGTTCGGGCAGTGTAGGGGGTCGTGCTGGGGGTGGTGTTTCAGGGTTTAGGGCAGTGCAGTGGTGTTCGGGCAGTGTAGGGGGTCGTACTGGGGCTGGTGTTCCGGGGTTTAGGGCAGTGCAGTGGTGTTCGGGCAGTGTAGGGGGTCGTGCAGGGGTGGTGTTTCAGGGTTTAGGGCAGTGCAGTGGTGTTTGGGCAGTGTAGGTGGTCGTGCTGGGGGTGGTGTTTCAGGGTTTAGGGCAGTGCAGTGGTGTTCGGGCAGTGTAGGTGGTCTTGCTGGGGGTGGTGTTTCAGGGTTTAGGGCAGTGCAGTGGTGTTCGGGCAGTGTAGGGTGTCGTGCTGGGGGTGGTGTTTCAGGGTTTAGGGCAGTGCAGTGGTGTTCGGGCAGTGTAGGGGTCGTGCAGGGGTGGTGTTTCAGGGTTTAGGGCAGTGCAGTGGTGTTTGGGCAGTGTAGGGGGTCGTGCAGGGGTAGTGTTTCAGGGTTTAGGGCAGTGCAGTGGTGTTCGGCCAGTGTAGGTGGTCTTGCTGGGGGTGGTGTTTAAGGGTTTAGTGCAGTGGTGTTCGGGCAGTGTAGGGGGTCTTGCTGGGGGTGGTGTTTCAGGGTTTAGGGCAGTGCAGTGGTGTTCGGGCAGTGTAGGGGGTCTTTCTGGGGCTGGTGTTTCAGGGTTTAGGGCAGTGCAGTGGTGTTCGGGCAGTGTAGGGGGTCGTGCTGGGGCTGGTGTTTGAGGGTTTAGGGCAGTGCAGTGGTGTTCGGGCAGTGTAGGGGGTCGTGCTGGGGCTGGTGTTTGAGGGTTTAGGGCAGTGCAGTGGTGTTCGGGCAGTGTAGGGGTCTTGCTGGGGGTGGTGTTTCAGGGTTTAGGGCAGTGCAGTGGTGTTCGGGCAGTGTAGGGGTGGTGCTGGGGTGGTGTTTCAGGGTTTAGGGCAGTGCAGTGGTGTTCGGGCAGTGTAGGGGGTGGTGCAGGGGTGGTGTTTCAGGGTTTAGGGCAGAGCAGTGGTGTTTGGGCAGTGTAGGGAGTCGTGCTGGGGGTGGTGTTTCAGGGTTTACGGCAGTGCAGTGGTGTTCGGGCAGTGTAGGGTGTCGTGCTGAGGGGTGGTGTTTCAGGGTTTAGGGCAGTGCAGTGGTGTTTGGGCAGTGTAGGGGGTCGTGCAGGGGTGGTGTTTCAGGGTTTAGGGCAGTGCAGTGGTGTTTGGGCAGTGTAGGGGTCGTGCAGGGGTGGTGTTTCAGGGTTTAGGGCAGTGCAGTGGTGCTTGGGCAGTGTAGGGGTCGTGCAGGGGTGGTGTTTCAGGGTTTAGGGCATTGCAGTGGTGTTCAGCCAGTGTAGGTGGTCTTGCTGGGGGTGGTGTTTCAGGGTTTAGTGCAGTGGTGTTCAGGCAGTGTAGGGGTCGTGCTGGGGTGGTGTTTCAGGGCAGTACAGTGGTGTTCGGGCAGTGTAGGGGTCGTTCAGGGGTGGTGTTTCAGGGTTTAGGGCAGTGCACTGGTGTTTGGGCAGTGTAGGGGTCGTGCTGGGGGTGGTGTTTCAGGGTTTAGGGCAGTGCAGTGGTGTTCGGGCAGTGTAGGGTGTCGTGCTGAGGGGTGGTGTTTCAGGGTTTAGGGCAGTGCAGTGGTGTTCGGGCAGTGTAGGGGTCGTGCAGGGGGTGGTGTTTCAGGGTTTAGGGCAGTGCAGTGTTGTTTGGGCAGTGTAGGGGTCGTGCATGGGGTGGTGTTTCAGGGTTTAGGACAGTGCAGTGGTGTTCGGCCAGTGTAGGTGGTCTTGCTGGGGGTGGTGTTTCAGGGTTTAGTGCAGTGGTGTTCGGGCAGTGTAGGGGGTCTTGCTGGGGGTGGTGTTTCAGGGTTTAGGGCAGTGCAGTGGTGTTCGGGCAGTGTAGGGGGCGGTGCAGGGGGTGGTGTTTCAGGGTTTAGGGCAGTGCAGTGGTGTTCGGGCAGTGTAGGGGGTGGTGCAGGGGGTGATGTTTCAGGGTTTAGGGCAGTGCAGTGGTGTTCGGGCAGTGTAGGTGGTGGTGTAGGGGGTGGTGTTTCAGGGTTTAGGGCATTGCAGTGGTGTTTGGGCAGTGTACGGGGTCCTGCTGGGGCTGGTGTTTCAGGGTTTAGGGCAGTACAGTGGTGTTCGGGCAGTGTAGGGGTCGTGCTGGGGCTGGTGTTTCAGGGTTTAGGGCAGTGCAGTGGTGTTCGGGCAGTGTAGGGGGTTGTGCTGGGGCTGGTGTTTCAGGGTTTAGGGCAGTGCAATGGTGTTCGGGCAGTGTAGGTGGTGGTGCTGGGGCTGGTGTTTCAGGGTTTAGGGCAGTGCAGTGGTGCTCGGGCAGTGTAGGGGTCATGCTGGGGCTGGTGTTTCAAGGTTTAGGGCAGTGCAGTGGTGTTCGGGCAGTGTAGGGGGTCTTGCTGGGGCTGGTGTTTCAGGGTTTAGGGCAGTGCAGTGGTGTTCGGGCAGTGTAGGGGTCGTGCTGGGGTGGTGTTTCAGGGTTTAGGGCAGTGCAGTGGTGTTCGGGCAGTGTAGGGGGTCGTGCTGGGGCTAGTGTTTCAGGGTTTAGGGCAGAGCAATGGTGTTCAGGCAGTGTAGGGGGTTGTGCTGGAGGTGGTGTTTCAGGGTTTAGGGCAGTGCAGTGGTGTTTGGTGCAGTGTATGGGGTCTTGCTGGGGGTGGTGTTTCAGGGTTTAGGGCAGGGGTGTTCAGGCAGTGTAGGGGGTCTTGCTGGGGGTGATGTTTCAGGGTTTAGGGCAGTGCAGTGGTGTTCGGGATGTGTAGGGGGTCGTTCTGGGGTGGGGTTTCAGGGTTTAGGGCAGTACAGTGGTGTTCGTGCAGTTTAGGGGGTGGTGCAGGGGGTGGTGTTTCAGGGTTTAGGGCAGTGCAGTGGTGTTTGGGCAGTGTAGGGGTCGTGCTGGGGGTGGTGTTTCAGGGTTTAGGGCAGTGCAGTGGTGTTCGGGCAGTGTAGGGTGTTGTGCTGAGGGGTGGTGTTTCAGGGTTTAGGGCAGTGCAGTGGTGTTTGGGCAGTGTAGGGGGTCGTGCAGGGGGTGGTGTTTCAGGGTTTAGGGCAGTGCAGTGGTGTTTGGGCAGTGTAGGGGGTCCTGCAGGGGGTGGTGTTTCAGGGTTTAGGGCAGTGCAGTGGTGTTCGGCCAGTGTAGGTGGTCTTGCTGGGGGTGGTGTTTCAAAGTTTAGTGCAGTGGTGTTCGGGCTGTGTAGGGGGTCGTGCTGGGGGTGGTGTTTCAGGGCAGTGCAGTGGTGTTCCGGCAGTGTAGGGGGTGGTGTTTCAGGGTTTAGGGCAGTGCAGTGGTGTTTGGGCAGTGTAGGGGGTCGTGCTGGGGGTGGTGGTTCAGGGTTTAGGGCAGTGCAGTGGTGTTTGGGCAGTGTAGGGGGTCGTGCTGGGGGTGGTGTTTCAGGGTTTAGGGCAGTGCAGTGGTGTTCGGGCAGTGTAGGGTGTCGTGCTGAGGGGTGGTGTTTCAGTGTTTAGGGCAGTGCAGTGGTGTTCGGGCAGTGTAAGGGGTCGTGCAGGGGTGGTGTTTCAGGGTTTAGGGCAGTGCAGTGGTGTTTGGGCAGTGTAGGGGGTCGTGCAGGGGTAGTGTTTCAGGGTTTAGGGCAGTGCAGTGGTGTTCGGCCAGTGTAGGTGGTCTTGCTGGGGGTGGTGTTTAAGGGTTTAGTGCAGTGGTGTTCGGGCAGTGTAGGGGTTTGCTGGGGTGGTGTTTCAGGGTTTAGGGCAGTGCAGTGGTGTTCGGGCAGTGTAGGGTGTCGTGCTGAGGGGTGGTGTTTCAGGGTTTAGGGCAGTGCAGTGGTGTTCGGGCAGTGTAGGGGGTCGTGCAGGGGGTGGTGTTTCAGGGTTTAGGGCAGTGCAGTGGTGTTTGGGCAGTGTAGGGGTCGTGCAGGGGGTAGTGTTTCAGGGTTTAGGGCAGTGCAGTGGTGTTCGGCCAGTGTAGGTGGTCTTGCTGGGGGTGGTGTTTAAGGGTTTAGTGCAGTGGTGTTCGGGCAGTGTAGGGGGTCTTGCTGGGGTGGTGTTTCATGGTTTAGGGCAGTGCAGTGGTGTTCGGGCAGTGTAGGGGGTCGTGCAGGGGGTGGTGTTTCAGGGTTTAGGGCAGTGCAGTGGTGTTTGGGCAGTGTAGGGGGTCGTGCAGGGGGTAGTGTTTCAGGGTTTAGGGCAGTGCAGTGGTGTTCGGCCAGTGTAGGTGGTCTTGCTGGGGGTGGTGTTTGAGGGTTTAGTGCAGTGGTGTTCGGGCAGTGTACGGGGTCTTGCTGGGGGTGGTGTTTCAGGGTTTAGGGCAGTGCAGTGGTGTTCGGGCAGTGTAGGGGGTCTTTCTGGGGCTGGTGTTTCAGGGTTTAGGGCAGTGCAGTGGTGTTCGGGCAGTGTAGGGGTCGTGCTGGGGCTGGTGTTTGAGGGTTTAGGGCAGTGCAGTGGTGTTCGGGCAGTGTAGGGGGTCGTGCTGGGGCTGGTGTTTGAGGGTTTAGGGCAGTGCAGTGGTGTTCGGGCAGTGTAGGGGGTCTTGCTGGGGGTGGTGTTTCAGGGTTTAGGGCAGTGCAGTGGTGTTCGGGCAGTGTAGGGGGTGGTGCAGGGGGTGGTGTTTCAGGGTTTAGGGCAGGGCAGTGGTGTTTGGGCAGTGTAGGGGGTCGTGCTGGGGGTGGTGTTTCAGGGTTTACGGCAGTGCAGTGGTGTTCGGGCAGTGTAGAGTGTCGTGCTGAGGGGTGGTGTTTCAGGGTTTAGGGCAGTGCAGTGGTGTTTGGGCAGTGTAGGGGTCGTGCAGGGGGTGGTGTTTCAGGGTTTTGGGCCGTGCAGTGGTGTTTGGGCAGTGTAGGGGTCGTGCAGGGGGTGGTGTTTCAGGGTTTAGGGCAGTGCAGTGGTGCTTGGGCAGTGTAGGGGGTCGTGCAGGGGTGGTGTTTCAGGGTTTAGGGCATTGCAGTGGTGTTCGGCCAGTGTAGGTGGTCTTGCTGGGGGTGGTGTTTCAGGGTTTAGTGCAGTGGTGTTCAGGCAGTGTAGGGGGTCGTGCTGGGGGTGGTGTTTCAGGGCAGTACAGTGGTGTTCTGGCAGTGTAGGGGGTCGTTCAGGGGGTGGTGTTTCAGGGTTTAGGGCAGTGCAGTGGTGTTTGGGCAGTGTAGGGGGTCGTGCTGGGGGTGGTGTTTCAGGGTTTAGGGCAGTGCAGTGGTGTTCGGGCAGTGTAGGGTGTCGTGCTGAGGGGTGGTGTTTCAGGGTTTAGGGCAGTGCAGTGGTGTTCGGGCAGTGTAGGGGGTCGTGCAGGGGTGGTGTTTCAGGGTTTAGGGCAGTGCAGTGGTGTTTGGGCAGTGTAGGGGGTCGTGCATGGGGTGGTGTTTCAGGGTTTAGGACAGTGCAGTGGTGTTCGGCCAGTGTAGGTGGTCTTGCTGGGGGTGGTGTTTAAGGGTTTAGTGCAGTGGTGTTCGGGCAGTGTAGGGGGTCTTGCTGGGGGTGGTGTTTCAGGGTTTAGGGCAGTGCAGTGGTGTTCGGGCAGTGTAGGGGGTCTTGCTGGGGCTGGTGTTTCAGGGTTTAGGGCAGTGCAGTGGCGTTCGGGCAGTGTAGGGGGTCTTGCTGGGGGTGGTGTTTCAGGGTTTAGGGCAGTGGTGTTCGGGCAGTGTAGGGGGTCTTGCTGGGGGTGATGTTTCAGGGTTTAGGGCAGTGCAGTGGTGTTCGGGCAGTGTAGGGGGTCTTGCTGGGGGTAGTGTTTCAGGGTTTAGGGCAGTGCAGTGGTGTTCGTGCAGTGTAGGGGGTTGTGCTGGGGGTGGTGTTTCAGGGTTTAGGGCAGTGCAGTAGTGTTCGGGCAGTGTAGGGGGTCGTGCAGGGGTGGTGTTTCAGGGTTTAGGGCAGTGCAGTGGTGTTCGGGCAGTGTAGGGGGTCATGTTGGGGGTGGTGTTTCAGGGTTTAGTGCAGTGCAGTGGTGTTCGGGCAGTGTAGGGGGTCGTGCAGGGGGTGGTGTTTCAGGGTTTAGGGCAGTGCAGTGGTGTTCGGGCAGTGTAGGGGTCGTGCTGGGGCTGGTGTTTCAGGGTTTAGGGCAGTGCAGTGGTGTTCGGGCAGTGTAGGGGGTCTTGCTGGGAGTGGTGTTTCAGGGTTTAGGGCAGTGGTGTTCGGGCAGTGTAGGGGGTCTTGCTGGGGGTGATGTTTCAGGGTTTAGGGCAGGGCAGTGGTGTTCGGGCAGTGTAGGGGGTCTTGCTGGGGGTAGTGTTTCAGGGTTTAGGGAAATGCAGTGGTGTTTGCGCAGTGTAGGGGTCGTGCTGGGGATGGTGTGTCAGGGTTTAGGGCAGTGCAGAAGTGTTCGGGCAGTGTAGGGGGTCGTGCAGGGGTGGTGTTTCAGGGTTTAGGGCAGTGCAGTGGTGTTCGGGCAGTGTAGGGGGTCGTGCTGGGGGTGGTGTTTCAGGGTTTAGGGCAGTGCAGTGGTGTTCGGGCAGTGTAGGGGGTCGTGCTGGGGCTGGTGTTTCAGGGTTTAGGGCAGTGCAGTGGTGTTCGGGCAGTGTAGGGGGTCTTGCTGGGAGTGGTGTTTCAGGGTTTAGGGCAGTGGTGTTCGGGCAGTGTAGGGGGTCTTGCTGGGGGTGATGTTTCAGGGTTTAGGGCAGGGCAGTGGTGTTCGGGCAGTGTAGGGGGTCTTGCTGGGGGTAGTGTTTCAGGGTTTAGGGAAATGCAGTGGTGTTTGCGCAGTGTAGGGGGTCGTGCTGGGGATGGTGTGTCAGGGTTTAGGGCAGTGCAGAAGTGTTCGGGCAGTGTAGGGGGTCGTGCAGGGGTGGTGTTTCAGGGTTTAGGGCAGTGCAGTGGTGTTCGGGCAGTGTAGGGGTCGTGCTGGGGGTGGTGTTTCAGGGTTTAGGGCAGTGCAGTGGTGTTCAGGCAGTGTAGGGGTCGTGCTGGGGGTGGTGTTTCAGGGTTTAGGGCAGTGCAGTGGTGTTCGGGCAGTGTAGGGGTCGTGCTGAGGCTGGTGTTTCACGGTTTAAGGCAGTGCAGTGGTGTTCGGGCAGTGTAGGCGGTCGTGCTGGGGCTGGTGTTTCAGGGTTTAGGGCAGTGCAGTGGTGTTCGGGCAGTGTAGGCGGTCGTGCTGGGGCTGGTGTTTCAGGGTTTAGGGCAGTGCAGTGGTGTTCGTGCAGTATAGGGGTCGTGCTGGGGCTGGTGTTTCAGGGTTTAGGGCAGTGCAGTGGTGCTCGGGCAGTGTAGGGGTCGTGCTGGGGGTGGTGTTTCAGGGTTTAGGAGTAGTGCAGTGGTGTTCGGGCAGTGTAGGGGTCGTGCTGGGGCTGGTGTTTCAAGGTTTAGGGCAGTGCAGTGGTGTTCGGGCAGTGTAGGGGGTCGTGCTGGGGCTGGTGTTTCAGAGTTTTGGACAGAGCAGTGGTGTTCGGGCAGTGTAGGGGGTCGTGCTGGGGGTGGTGTTTCAGGGTTTAGGGCAGTGCAGTGGTGTTCGGGCAGTGTAGGGGGTCATGCTGGGGGTGGTGTTTCAGGGTTTAGGGCAGTGGTGTTCGGGCAGTGTAGGGGTCTTGCTGGGGGTGATGTTTCAGGGTTTAGGGCAGTGCAGTGGTTTTCGGGCAGTGTAGGGGGTCTTGCTGGGGGTAGTGTTTCAGGGTTTAGGGCAGTGCAGGGGTGTTCGGGCAGTGTAGGGGGTCGTGCTGGGGGTGGTGTTTCAGGGTTTAGGGCAGTGCAGTGGTGTTCGGGCAGTGTAGGGGGTCGTGAAGGGGGTGGTGTTTCAGGGTTTAGGGCAGTGCAGTGGTGTTCGGGCAGTGTAGGGGGTCGTGCTAGGGGTGGTGTTTCAGGGTTTAGGGCAGTGCAGGGGGTCGTGCAGGGGCTGGTGTTTCAGGGTTTAGTGCAGTAGTGTTCATGCAGTGTAGGGGGTCGTGCTGGGGGTAGTGTTTTAGTGTTTAGGGTAGTGCAGTGGTGCTTGTGTAGGGGGTCGTGCTCGGGGTAGTGTTTTAGGGTTTAGGGTAGTGCAGTGGTGTTTGTGTAGTGTAGGGGGTCATGTTTTAGGGTAATGCAGTGGTGTTTGGGTAGTATAGGGGGTCGTGCTGGGGGTAGTGTTTTAGGATTTAGGTTAGTGCAGTTGTGTTTGGGTAGTGTAGGGGGTCGTGCTGGGGGTAGTGTTTTAGGGTAGTGCAGTGGTGTTTGTGTAGTGTAGGGGGTAGTGCTGGGGGTAGTGTCTTAGGGTTTAGGGTAGTGCAGTGGTGCTTGTGTAGTGTAGGGGGTCATGCTGGGGGTAGTGTTTTAGGGTTTAGGGTAGTGCAGTGGTGTTTGTGTACTGTAGGGGGTCATGTTTTAGGGTAGTGCAGTGGTGTTTGGTGTAGGAAGGTGGAATCTGACTATATGGTTGCCCCCACTTTTTTATGGTGTTTTGCTGGTTTATGACTTAGTTGGACTGGGATCCTGCTATTCAGGGCCCCAGTCTATCTGCTTTCTCTGTAAAATGGTTTCCATGTGCCTTAGGCACATCTCTGATTGGAATCTGGAGTGCCCTTATAAGTCCCTAGTATATGGTATACTATGTACCAAGGGCATAGGTAGCCTCAGAGGCCTGCCAGGGGCTGCAGCATGTATTATGCCACCCCTGGAAGGCCATCCAAACTGACACCACAGGTCTGCTACTGCAGCCTGGGTAAGGTGGTGCATGCACTCCTTACTGTGATATAGGTTACCTATATCACGAAATACATACACACATATAAACCTATAAGTCACTCCTAAGGCAGGCCTTATCAATCCTAAAGGCAGAGTGCGTGGTTCCTATGTGAGAGGGTGCCCCTGCATGAGCAGGGCCCCTCTGCAGCGTTCGGAGACCATCTCTGATGCTGTTTGTAGTGCAGCCTGACCATATACTCTAAGCGCATTATATCCTCGCGGTAAAATGCTAACTTTGGAATGGCTGCACCTAAACATGTCGTGTTTGGTGTCAAACATCTTGGAATACTACCCCCCCGCCAATCCTGGCGGCGGGGGTAGCATTCCACCCTTCTAGAGGGAAAGACATGTTAACTCTGGCTTACCCGGTAACTTCTTTCTGAAGCCCTGGCATCACAAAATGGATGCTGCTCCGTCGCTGTGAACCGGAACGAAGGCGCAACGAGGGAGGGCCAGCATGATGACCCTGAGGACAGCGGCCCGGACCCCTCTCTGAAAGATATTATGAGGGCTATTAGAGACTTCCGTGGTACCCTGGAGCCCAAACTGGACTCCGTGACAGAAGAGGTGAATCTCCTACGGGCAGACTTCCGGAAGATGTCGGAAAAGGTCTCTGTGGCGGAGACTGGAATTGGGGGCCTTCAGTCAAGGACGAAGAGGCTGGAGGAACAGGTTGCCGCTCTCACCAAGAACCAGGCCGACACCCATGCTCGCCTGGAGGACCAGGAAGGCCGGGCTCGACGGAATAACGTTCGTATCGTTGGCGTGCCGGAAGGACTTGAGGGGCCGTCGACGGACTGGTTTGTAGAAGACTTGATCCTAAACCACCTCAAACCTAAACGTCTGTCAAATTTCTTCTCTGTTGAACGGGCGCACAGGGCCCTGGGAGGTAAGCCCAAACCAGGGGCTCCTCCCCGCACGATCATCGCCCGCTTCCTAAACTTCAGAGACAGGGACGCCATACTGCAGGCGGCGCGCATTCACGGGGACCTTCATCGCGACAACGCTACCATCCGTTTCTTCCCAGACTTCACGCTTCAGGTTCAACGACAGCGGCGATCGTTCGATGGGGTGAAAAAGGCCCTTCGAGACCAGGGAGTGAAGTACATGATGCTTTTCCCGGCCAGACTCAAAATCCTAGATGGGGAGAAGGCATACTTCTTCGATTCACCGGCGGCTGCCAGTGACTGGCTAGAGGGCTGGCGAACTGTTGGTCGGCAGGGGAGGAGGCCAAGCTCGGCAGCGCATCGGGGTGATCAAGCCACGGACATGGTTGAAGGACGATCTACCAGTGGCAGCGAGCAGCAGGCGGCTGCGTGACTTTGAGGTGACTCTTGCACCATTGGGTCTGGTGGTAGGCCCTGCACAAACCCTGCCTGTGTGGGGGCTGGGTGGTTTGGTTCCACGGCGGATGGGTGACGGGCTCCGGGGCTTTTGGCCTGCACAGTGCAGGGGACAGTGTGCGAGACGTTGACAGTCTTTGTTCTTTATGGGTCTCTGGCCTGGGTGGGGGCGGGCGCAATATGGTACGTGGGCTGCCTTGCCGTTTCTAGGGTGGGGGTGTAAGATTCAACACTAGTTGTGTGCCTCTTCCTTATGTCTGCAAGCTTACGTTTCCTCATCAATGTTATCAGTTGTGTTTTCAGGGCGACAGGCACTCTGCAAGTTTTTTGGTGGGGGTTGGGGACTCACCTGGCAGGGCGGCAGGGAGGGGGAGTTTGGGTGTTGGGGGTAGGGCTTCAGGGGTTCGAGGGAGTTGGGGGGTATGGGGAGTTTGCTCAAGACCACAATATTCATCATGCACTGGGGACTGACTTGGAGGTCACGTTCGGGATAATAGTTCCTCCGAGGGGGTGGAGGGGTTTTCGATATGATGGGTGACTCGGCTATGGTAAAGGTCTGGACCTGGAATGTTAATGGGCTGGGCAATAAAATCAAGCGTACATTGGTGCTCCAATACGTAAAGAGGCACTCCCCAGATGTGGTCCTTCTTCAAGAATCGCATCTGAAGGGGAATAGATGTAAAGCCCTTGATCGGTTCGGCTACAAAATGGTCATACATTCGGGGTTCACCTCTGGGTCACGAGGTGTGGGTATTTTAATACGTAATGCCCTACCTTTTGTTATTTCGGGCACCTGGGTGGATGAGGCGGGCTGCATCGCCGCTGTGGCGGGTAGATGGGAGGGACGCACATTGGTGTTCTGCTCCTGCTATATACCCCCTGGCCTCCATTCTGGGTGCTTTCCCAGGCTGAGCGCGTTTCTGGTAAACCTCCCTGCGGGAACGCTACTGCTGGGGGCGATACGAATGCTGTTATGTGCCCGGAGATTGACCGTTCCAGTGCCCCCACGGGTCGGCATGGAGAGAGGGGCCTCTCGGACTTCGTCACAGCCATGGGGATGGGGATCTGTGGCGGGCGCAGAACCCCACACTTAGACAATATACGTTCCACTCGGCACGACACGGGTCCTTTTCCAGGATTGACCATTTGTTTACTCGGTCGGATCAGATGGGGGAATTTGGCACCACTACACATATGGCACGGGGATCTCGGATCACTCTCCTGTCTGTACCACCATCAGGGGCCCTATCGTAAACAGAGCGGTCTTTCCGAGAATAGATCCCTGGCGCCTCCGGGACCCTGAAATTGGCGATAAGCTGAGGGGTGGGTCTGAGCTGTATTTCAAGGAGAACCAGGGGTCAGTGGATTCCCAGATTATCCTATGGGAAGCATATAAGACGGTGTTGCGGGGCATGGCTCAATCACTTATTGGGGCGAAAAAGAAGGAGGAGTCCCTCCAGACTCGGCTCCTCGAGATTGAAATACATCAGTTGGAGGGAGACGCGGCTACTGCCCCATCCTCGGATCTTTGCCACAGGCTAAAATTAAAACAGAGGGATCTTAGGGCCTTGGCGGAGTGCGAGGCCCGAGCCTATGCGCTGGCCACTCAGCACCGGATCTACGACGTTGGCGACAAGGCACTGAAATTGTTGGCGTGGCTGGAGCGCCGGGACAGGGAGCGTACGTGGGTAGCTGCGGTACGGGACAAAGAGTGCAACCTATGCTCGTCCAGCGCAGATATAGCAGAGGCCTTTGCGGCTCATTTTGAGAGAGTGTACTCACCTGTGTGCACTAGAACCGAGGAAGACTGCGAGGACTTTTAAGGGACTTTGCGCTTCCAGCACTGACCGAGGAGATGCGTGAACGTATGGAGGTAGACGTCACGGTAGAGGAGCTTGCCAAGGCGCTCAACTCCCTGCAGTCGGGCAAGGCATCGGGTCCTAATGGGCTACCGATCGAAATTTATAAAAGACAGGCCTCGATTGTAACAGCCCCCATGCTCGCAATGCTTCAGGAGGCGCGTGAGCGTGGGTATCTGCCCCTGATCAGAGAGAGGCCATGATCGTGGTGATCCACAAGGCTGGGAAACCAGCAGACCAATGTGCATCATACCGGCCGATCTCTCTGCTAAATGTGGAAGTGAAGGCTCTTGCCAAGGTCCTGGCGGATCGTATACTGTCGGTGGTTACCGAATTGGTCCATGTGGATCAATCCGGCTTTATCCCACGTAGAAGTACCCGTCATAACCTCCGGCGTCTCTATGGGGTTCTGTATATGACCAAGGATGTTGGAGACACCCAGACGGCATTGATGGCGCTGGACGCCTCGATGGCCTTCGACAGCATAGAATGGCCCTACTTGTTTATGGTACTTCGGCGGTTGGGCTTTGGACCGATCTTCTGTAGCTGGGTACGGCTCCTATATAGACGACCGACGGCTAGGGTGCGGGTTAACGGGGCTGTGTCTCGGGCCTTCTCCCTGCGGAGGGGGACAAGGCAGGGATGCCCTCTGTCCCCTCTCCTCTTTGCCCTGGCGCTGGAGCCCTTGGCCCACTGGATCAGGAGGGACCCCCTGATTTGGGGTCTAGCGGCAACGGATGAATGGGAGGAGCGTATATCTTTATACGCTGATGACATTATCCTCTACCTGGCTAGACCATACCACTCGATTGCCCGAGTAGTTCACTTATTCGAGTTGTTTGGTAGCTATTCCGGATATACCATTAACTGGTCGAAGTCTGTGATTTTCCCCTTGTCGGGTTCTCCCCCTCGAGTCCCGTCCAGGTGCTCTGCTCCTGTGGTCCTGGAGGGATTCAAGTATTTGGGGGTGTATGTAACGCGTAGCAAACAGGAGTTTTTTGAGAGGAATCTCGAGCCCCAGCTGACTCGCCTGCAAGCCGATGTGGCCCACTGGCGCACTCTCCCACTCTCTCTTATGGGTCGGGCGGCAATGTTTAAGATGCTCACGCTGCCGAGGCTATTGTATGTTCTGCAGAACACCCCTTATCAGATACCCACAGGTATTTTCAAACGGATTTCTCAGGCAGTGCGGACCTTGTTATGGGACGGACGGTCCCCTAGGGTGGCGCTACATAAATTACATAGGGGGTGTACGACGGGGGTTGGCGGTCCCAGATGTTAAATTATACTACTGGGCGGCACAATTGCAGGTGGTAAATGATTGGGTGTACACTGAAAGGGACGAACCCGCCTACCGAGTGGACAGAATGGTCATGCCACAGGGCACTTGCGAAACTCTCCTGTATGCCCGTAGACACCAGAAGACATGGCCGGACCACACTAGAGTAGTCTTCCACTGCTGGCAGGAGGCGAATCGACTCCTGGGCTGGGCCGGCAAGATAACCGAGAGAACTCCACTTTGGAGGGGGACCTGCTGAGAGACGTGGCGGCGTTAACAGGGTTTAAGGGATGGCAGCAAATAGGTATTGAGTATTTGGGGGATGTCTGGAAAGGGGCGCCATCCGTACTTTTGAATATCTCCAGAAGGAGTATAGCTTACATACCTCACAGAGATACCAGTACATATGCCTCCAGCATGCCCTACGCTCTCACATACCAAGCGGTACAGTAATCCCGGAGTACTCCCCGATGGAAGATCGTTTATTACTTGATCCCATTGCGGAGAAACCCACATCTACAATTTACCGGAAACTGATAAACAATATACCCGATCCCTTGGTTGGTCTCAGGGCGGCCTGGACCCGGGACCTGGGGAGCCTCGATGAAAAGAACTGGCAGGACGCGCTCCAGGGGCCCAGGGAGATTGCTATCCGTTCTAGGTTTAGGCTTGTACAGTTCAAAATCCTCCATCGTACATATTATCCTCGCACCCATCTGTATACATGGGGAAGGTGTCAGTCAGCGCTTTGTGTGCGGGGTTGTCAACAAGAGGGCTCCTTCTTCCACATCATTTGGGAGTGTCCGGGGATCGGTTCCTTCTGGGTGAAAGTTACGGATATAATGTCTAGGGTGGTGGCGATGCCTGTTCCGATGGACCCAAAGTGGCTTCTCTTGTTGATCAAAGGGGACAATGTCTGGACGAGATATGTGGAGCTTTGGCTAGCCCTGGCCGCAGGGGTGGCGAAACGGAATATTGCTAGAGCATGGGGGTGCGGGCGCCCCTCTATGGGAGGACTGGCAGCGGGACCTAGACTGGTGCCAAAGAGCGGAAGAAACGGTGTACAAAAGCAGAGGGTGCACGAAAAAATGGAAGAAAATATGGGCGCCTTGGCGTAAATTTAGAGAGGCGGGTGCCGCCTTGGAGGAGTAGTCAATTTGTATTGATGATCGACACTTGTGTTTCCCTGACGTGTAATGTTCAGTTGATGTCTGCACTGCTCCCCAATGTGCTATTTTTACATGGAATGGTATTGTATGGTCTTATGAGCACTATTAATAATAAAAAAGATTTTCAAAAAAAAAAAAAAAAAAAAATGGATGCTGCTGCCACAGACACAAGTCTGGCCTCCTGCTGCTGGACGAAACTCCGGCAGGGGAGGCCTGGACAATAGGTTTCCTGTTGCAGGGAGGTGTGACCACCTCCCCAGGAAGGATAATGTGTATTGGGGCTGGGTGGGTGCACTCTTAGAGTGCTTTGAAGTCCTGCACTGGGGGAGCAAAAGGCTCCTCTGTGCATATGCCAGTTCAAACCAGCTCAGGGGCTACCTGCCCCTGCTCTGGCGCGAAACTGGACAAAGGGAAGTGGGTGTAGCCACCCCTCCCTTGACCCTCCCATAGGTGGGGTCATAGAGTTAGTCCCTCCCTGTTTTACTGGATAAAATGGGGAACCCTTGCCACAGCAAGGTTAGATTATACCTGGACGAAACTCTGAAACTGAATCCTGGACCTTCGACGCTCTACTCACGATTAGAGGACTGAAGAATCTCCCTTGGGGTCAAGGAGTGACTCCCCTGCTTGGCAGGCACCAAAGAAGCTTCTGTCTGGTTCGCATTACTGAAGCTCCCGTCGGACGCCGAAGTCATCGCATCACCAGAGGTGGATTCTCAGACTTCCCCGAGGCTACCCTGAGTCCCCAGCAAAGCTGAGGCCCGTGGCTATCGTGGGTGACTTGAGACCATGACCCCTGGACACCGAGCACACTTGCAAGTGCACCATCTTTTGGGTCTCCCAAGAAGTTGTGCTTTGGGCTCCGAGTAGCCCTAGCCTCCAGCACCACCTGCACCAAAGATCACTGGCCCCCACTCCACGAGTGTCCTGTAAGCCAGCTCCACGTGCGGCATCACGAGGCTCCTTCGCGGTCACTAGCCCGTTGGCTAGTAGCCCTTAACGAAGGCCAATCTTTTCTTTACTTGGCAGTCTGGTTGCTCCAGGCCTGCCCTCACTTACCCTCACTGGGTGAGTTCCCCAGACCTTGCTGGTCTGCATCATTGACGATCTACATCTTACTTGAGACTTGCCGTTGCCAAGGCTTGTTGGGTCTAATATGGTCGCCGACACCTCTGCACTCGACAAACATCAAGCAACAGCCCGAATCCTGCTCCTGGTCGCCGACAACGCCTCCCGGACCTCGTGGCTGAAGAGTCAAGACGACCGTCATCGAACCTGAAGCACTCGACATCGGTGGGCATCTGTCCATCGCCTCCCTGGTCACTGGCTAGTGACCCAGACTCTGTCCCCTCTGCTTTCAGGTTCTTCAGAACTCCGATCCACTCTTGGATCCACCCGGACACTTTTCTCCTGGTCGCCAGCAGCACTTTGCAGCAGATCGCCATACGAAACGACGACGAAACCCGACCCCGAAAGGCACCTATGCACCCGGCTTCCCTGGGTGAGGTAACACGAGTACTCCGGTGCTCCCGTGGGTAGAGACTCTTCAAAGTCCTAGATCTCAAAGGGTTTTGTCCTAGTCCTCTTTTAAGTGTCCCTTTCCTCTATTTTCCCGATCCCGACTTTCTCCATAGAAGTTAACGGCGTATCGCGGTTGTGTAATTACACTGCACGCGTCTCCCGTGGGTCCGCTGTGTCACTACCTTGGGTGGTTCCTTGTGGTCCAAGCACTTCTAGAGGCTCTAGGCCTAGTGTCTAGTTCAGTCGTGGTTCGCATACCACTTTATTGGTATATGGTTTGGTACGCCCCTAGGGCCCAAACGTGTATTTGTGCTATTACTGTGATTTAAGATCTTATAACCTATGTACTTCGAACTCTAGCCTCATAAAGAGACTAGAGGGGTGTGTTTAGTAATAAATACATATATTTTGAATATATACCTGGTGTGGTGCTCTTTCATTTGGTCACTCAAGAGATTATAGACTGGTAAAACAAGCTGCTTTACATTCCTTCAAGACTTAGCCTGAAGGCTGCTCTCCATAGCTACCACTAGGATAGCTTTCAATAAGGTTGTCTTTAACCTACCTACCATAAGAGTCGATTTGGACTGGTGCACGGTGCCCACTATAATTAGTGGACAGCATATGCCAGGCCAACTTCTCACATTTGGGTAGTGTAGGGGGTCGTGCTGGGGGTATTGTTTTAGGATTTAGGTTAGTGCAGTGGTGTTTGGGTAGTGTAGGGGGTCGTGCTGGGGGTAGTGTTTTAGGGTTTAGGGTAGTGCAGTGGTGTTTGTGTAGTGTAGGGGGTCGTGCTGGGGGTAGTGTTTTAGGGTTTAGGATAGTGCAGTGGTGCTTGTGTAGTGTAGGGGGTCGTGCTGGGGGTAGTGTTTTAGGGTTTAGGGTAGTGCAGTGGTGTTTTTGTAGTGTAGGGGGTCATGTTTTAAGATGCAACGCTCCAATACCTGACCAGTCTGCACTACATAAAACTGCAAAAAACTAAAAATAAAAAGTGTTTTGCACACTTTTGTCATTGGGCTATATGTGGGCTACATCTGGGTAATATTTGTGCTACATTTGGGCTCTTTTTTCACTGGTGGCCATCTTGGAAGACTTCTTTGTTATGAAGTTTCCTAATTTCCTCATTTACTGCAGTCTCCTCAGTAGGAAATGCTTTCAGTTTTTTTCTTTGATTCCATCAAGAAGGCATTCAGATGTGTCTCACATTTGCCATAAATTCAGAATGTTAGCACTCTAGTTGCTCATTAGATCACTGCAGTAAAGCTACTGCTCACCAAGGAGTTAACTGGAAGTCTGCTGCTGGTATTGAAAGTGATTGTTTCAGTCTGCATGTCAGAATTTTCTAATGAAATAGAAGAGGATTTGAGATCTCACTTTAAACATGCCCTAATTTTTCTTTCTGCAGCACTAACCATAATTTCTATTTCAAAAAGAACCCCCTCATTTTGTTCCTTTTTAAATTAAATGTTTTAAGTGTTACCGGTTTATTCCAATCAAGATGGCTTCAGGTGTGCCATACTTTTGTCATAAGTAAGGCTGTTAGCGCTCTAGTTGTTCTTTAGAACACTCTGGGAAGCTGCAGTAGAACACAAAGGCATCAACTGGCAGGCTGCTCCTGTTGAAATATAACAGGAAGATATTTGAGATCACACTTGAAACATGTCCAAATTTTTCTTTCTACAGCACTAACCATAATTTCTATGACAAAATGAACCCCCTCATTTTGTTCCTTTTTAAATTAAATGTTTTAAGTGTTACCAGTTTATTCCAATCAAGATGGCTTCAGGTGTGCCATACTTTTGTCATAAGTAAGGCTGTTAGCGCTCTAGTTGTTCTTTAGAACACTCTGGAAGGCTGCAGTAGAACACAAAGGCATCAACTGGCAGGCTGCTCCTGTTGAAATATAACAGGAAGATATTTGAGATCACACTTGAAACATGTCCTAATTTTTCTTTCTGCAGCACTAACCATAATTTCTATGACAAAATGAACCCCATCATTTTGTTCCTTTTTAAATTAAATGTTTTAAGTGTTACCAGTTTATTCTGATCAAGATGGCTCCAGGTGTGCCATACTTTTGTCATAAGTAAGGCTGTTAGCACTCTAGTTGTTCTTTAGAACACTCTGGGAAGCTGCAGTAGAACACAAAGGAATCAACTGACAGTCTCTGCCCTTGTTGGATGTACATGTTTTACTGAGAATGTCAGACTTCATTCTCACATGACTGAGAAAGATAATGTGAATTTACAGAAAATATGCTCTCATTTTAGCTTCTGGAGCACCTTCCAAAACTGTATGGGACAAGCATGTGAAAATAGTTTTCTCTCAAACATGATTCATGATATCCCAGCAGAAGGTTTTTCACAGGGTAAAATCACCTTAGAACACACCACAATTCCTGAAATTAGTATGGTACCATCAAAAAATGAATTCTATTGTAACTAAAGTTTGTTATCACTCTTTATAGTTCTCCTTTTGGTAACCCTCAAAATCTTCGATTCACTACAATGCATTTCAATAGGGTACTATCATTTATATTGGTCCCAAGATGGCTGCCAGCAATTCCAGGATGAAGTGCTGACAGCCAATCAGATCTCACGATGACATGTGTGGTTAGGCTCCGCCCAGATATATATGTGTTTTTACTTTTGATTTTCTCAGCAACTACTGAACGGATTTACACCATTTAACAAAAAGGGTTCTTTCTGAACCAAGAACTACCTCTTTGCCAAATTTGGTGTAATTCCGTTCAGCAGTTCGGGCTGTAGCCTTGCATAAAGTTTCCTATGGGAAATTGATTTGTTGACTCTTATTTTTTTAATTTCTCCGCAACTACTGAATGGATTTACACCATTTAACAAAAAGGGTTCTTTCTGAACCAAGAACTACCTCTTTGGCAAATTTGGTGTAATTCCGTTCAGCAGTTCGGGCTGTAGCTGTGTCTAAAGTTTCCTATGGGAAAATGAATGGGGAAAACACGTTTTGGGACCCCCCTTTTTTCTCGGCCCCCGCTTGACGAATCACCCCGAGACTTTCAGGGTAGGAGCGGACCGGAGCGGGCCATAAAGTTTGAAAATTTCGCGAAGATTCGTCAACCGGCAAGAGAGTTATTTCAAATAGAATGTCGCGGATTTCCTATGGAAAATAGGTCCTAACTATAACTATCTACTGGCGACCGCCAGTAGATAATATATATATATATATATATATACATATATATATATATATATATATATATATATCCAACACACAATTGTGCGGAAACCTGAGCCACTTGCGATGGCGGGCTGAGGCGGGTTCGCAAACCCCTTTAAATCCACAAACGCGCTGTTTCAATCCAAAAGAACAACACGCCACGGCCCAAGCTTCTTCAAGCATGAATATTTATTCAAGCAATGCCACTCTACGTGTTTCTGTGTGCTGCCACGCGCCAATACAGCCACACTTGCATCATGGCGCAAGGGTGTCTGCTTTACAGACAGAATTGCTTCCTTAGAAGTGATTTCCACTTTATTTTTTTATTGTTATTGCATTTTTCTTGTAATCGGATGTGGAACAAAATACATAAAAATACATGAAAGGGGCAGCCAGTTCAATAGAACAGAGAAGAATAACACAGTATCATATTATTATAAAGGCCAGAATAAATCATATCCACATAACTAGTTGCATATTAATACTACATTCATAATGCAAAGTGCAGATTTGTAAAAGAAGGGAATAAGCACTAGTTACGCGACCCCCAGCAGAAGCGGACATCCTAATATAGATGTCTTTATTTGTGCTGAAGCAGATGGGACGAAATGTTCACCAATTTTAGGTTTGTCCCATTGCCCACAGGTAATATGCTGCACCTTCGTGGTAGTAGGTAAATTGGTACCAAACCACAGTCTTATATTATTTAGTGGCATACACCATTAGTTGTAGATAGTTTTAGTCACGGTCCTGAAGAAACGCCGCCTGATCCCTAAGACAGATAGGCGTGAAACATGTCGACCATCTAGGAGTAGAGCGCCTCTTGACTCTTGATAGCTTGACAGTCGCCTCTCCTTATCTTTTTTAACCAGGCAGGGATCCCCCCCAGATTAAAATTGTTCTAAAAGGATTCCCTACTTGTTTTAATTTCACTAAATCAACACATCTACACATACACTAGGCCCCTCACACCCACGGCACCCATACGGCAGGAATAAAAGATCTCCGGCAAAGAGCCCCATTCATGGGTGCCCGTCGGGTATTGCAGCGCCGACCCGACGAGGAGCAGGCCCATATGATGAAGCATGACACCTAGCTTGCTGGGTGTGTGAGGAGCCCTAGTTCCGAAAGGGGTTCTTCCCCCCCTTTTTCTTGGGTGCCTGGGACAGTACTTGCACACTGACCTACATGTTGTAGGTCTGACTTACACATGTTGAGGAACAGCGTACTTCTTTTTGTTTAAAATAAGCACTATCCCATA
>CAWUFW010028858.1:0-20346 GCA_963921515.1 Calotriton arnoldi | reverse complement strand
ATGGCGGGCGGAAGCACAACCGCCGTGCTGGCGGATGCAAAAACCACCAGTTACCGCCGGCACGCAGCAGTCCACACGCCCGCCCAATTACGATGCGAAAAGCAGGCCAAACACCGCCGGCAAGCCAGCAACACCGTCCGCCATCAAAGTGCGCCCGCACACGTGAGCGGCGCAGCCCAACTGACACACACCGTCCGACGAAACACGTCCCGCCCGGCGCATAAATTACGATGCCGCAAACAAACGGCTCCCACGGCAAAGAGACACCGCACGTGAAAGAGAGGCGGAAACACGGACGCCGAGCACGGACAACGAAGAAGCGGCACCCCGGGCATGAATCCAGCACTGCAGGCCCTTCCCATGCTTCTGCTGATGCACCACCAAGGACGCAACGTACCGCGGAGACGCAGGTAGGCACACACACAACAAGTGCACGCAAACAGCGCACACAGTGCAAGGGCGGAAAAAGCGGACAACCCCCACCAGCGCGGGCACACTACACATCCACCATTGCATCCACATATGACACACAGGCCAAATCCTAACATCGCAGAACACATGTGTACACACCACCTGGGACTAGGAACCAACCACCCCGTCACGGCCCCAAAGCGGCGATGACGCCGCCACACATGCGCACAACGCAGAGGCCAACCGCAGCGCCATGCATGCGTCGCACACAGACACAGGGACACAACCAAGCAGCACACACCAGCCCCACCCGAACGCACATGACACGTGACAGGCCGGCCACAGACATGTCCCCAACGCCCAATTCACGGACAACACCCAACGCCACACAACCGACGCACACATGTCAGTGAAGTCACGCAACAGCAGGACACACCCCAGTGTAACAAACATGGCGAAGCACACAGCGGCGGCAACACCAACTAGGAGAAGCAGGGCCCCTTCGGGAAGAGGAACGCCAGTACCACACTGAAAAACCCATACCACCCTGCACATATGAACAAGACACATGAAACGGAACACCAAAGAGCCCGGGGACCGACAACAGGTGGCCCAAGAATTACATCCACACACAAGGCCCAACGCAGAGCGGAAAGGCAGCCTGCCGCCCACACAAGGGAGAGCAGACAGCACTGAATGACCTTCCATTCCAACACCGAAACCACAGCCCTACGACAGAAGCCGGTGAATACAGCCATTGTCCAAGAATAGACCAACACAGGCATGCCGAGGAGACCGACCACAGGGCAGATAGCGCATATCACAGAAGCACACAACGGACGGGGAAGAAAGAAGAAAACACTCCCCATGTCGGCCACATGCAAGTTAATTGGAAGGAGTCACACAGCACCGACCTTGAACTGTCTGAGAAGCATGTGGGAAGAGGGCCCGTGTCCTCCAAACAAGCCAACAGAACACAAGTCCTGTCTCCCCACGACTACACAGAGCTCACAGCAACCCCGGAGCGTGCACATTGCAGACTGCACACACAGCCGGAGCACGCCACCTCTACGAACCGCTGCGAAATGGCAACCGCAACACACCTACCCAACTACGCCGAACAGCTCAAGCTGTACCAAACCAACACGATACATACATTGGGATGCGATCTCCTGTCCCTGCTGAACGTAAGTTACCGACTGACTTACCGCATCACATTGTTCAGCTGCGTCATGCCCGTCTTCTACTGTCGGAGGTGTCCCTACCAGCATCCCGTCGAGATATGCCTCTCCAACCCGGCATGTCTGAAGGCGGACCTGCTACCACTACTCCTCCCTCTGGACGCACACGACAGGGCCTGCTCTGCCTATGGGGGCATGGCGTATGTGGCCAACATCGCACGCGCACTGAAATGGAACCACTGTGCCTCCACACGACGGATCATCGAGAACAGCTACATCGAATGTCACCCAGCATGCCCCATCATGGTCCTCCAAGGGACAACCTACGAACAACACCTTGACAGCCACCATCCGCTTCATTGGCTGGCAAACATGTACACCACCAATGACATGGAAGCCCTGCTGGACGGCATCGCATACCTGACAACCTGTAAATACGTCGGACCACAACGCAGGTTCCCCGAGTGACCTATGAAGTCCAACCCCGCACCCATGCTCAGCTTCCGCACGGACTGGCCAGTCACCACCACAACAGCCATACCAAACGACCGGCAACTGTAACCACACCATCAACGACATCGCCATGACATCGGATATGACCGGGACATGCACACTGTTCCCCATCACATCCAGGAACACCGCATGCATCGTGGGAGGCAGTGGCATGGGCTCTGTGCATCGCACCCACATGGACGGAACTGCACGAACAACCAGGACACGACATGGATCCAGCGCACATGGACACACACACCGCTCAGTGGACATGAATAGGTCGCCTGGAGTCTGTGGGTGCTGCACCCCTCCCACCCCCGCCCCGGGAATCCCATACCAGGACCTTTGCATGGACGACAAGTGCATACAACAACAACACGACCCCAGTGACTGTGACATGTCCAGTAACCACCACAGTGCAACAACAAGTGGCACGCCGCTGCATGCACGCAAGCACATGCCCTGATGTCATCTCACATGCACGCGTGCATGAGGAACAACCGCAGCAAACCTGTCACATGGAACTGAGATGGACTGTGCCCATGATGCCGAGCGGTCTGGTAGGCTACATGTATACCGTCTGTGTCAAAGTCCGCAGCTCCGCAGCTATACGTAAATGTACATTAGCACAGCCTTGGCCAAGCAGATGTAACCCCACACCCTATCCCATTTGTTATCATGCTCAGTATATCCTCAACATGTATTCCGCTGCCAGTAGTGTCCACTATACTGCATCACAGAGGACAGAAGACTCAATATAATGTTTGAAACCAAAACTGTCTCCGCTGACTCATTTCACAAGTACGAATGAGAGAGGATGAGAGTATGTGAAGTACACGGCAGTCGTGACATGACCATGTAGTCCACTGGTATTGGATGTCAACGCAAATGAGTAGCACTACTGTGGAAGACACACATGTGTCGTGTGAAGTCGTATGGACGCAGTGCTCAGGTGGGTGGGTGCGACGGGTAGATGCGCACATGCCAAGTTGGAGCACGCCGTGTTGGGAGGGCTCATGAACAGTACACCACCGCTTCCCTGGGCATTGTGAGAGGACACCTGTCGGGGGAGTGAACACGTGTGTGCACAGCAGCCGGGCACACGTACAAGGCGGTACCAGGCGCACCTCAGCCCACCCTCTGTGGACAAGCTGGATCCTGTTGTGCGCCCGCCATGCCCCTTGACAAGGCACACACAGCCCCAGTCGACCAGGTGTAACCCCAACATAGTCAATCCGCACAGGCGATACAGGGCACGGGATGGCAGTGGAGCATGGTGTGTGAGAGGTCTCCTCGCGCTCCTCCTGGTCATATCACGCAGGCAATAGAACCTCAACGTCTAGCATGGCACAAGTCAAATGGAAGTGTAGGGGGACGCACCACAGCACGAGCAGCACTGACGTCACGGGAGGTGGCTCGCACCATCCCATCCATTGCCCATCATACCAACCACGCCACATGCCATTGCGACTAAGTGCAAGCGCGTGCGCCACCACCCCGAGCCCTCCCCAGAGAGGCCAAAGAGTGAATGTGTGGGCCATCAGCCACAGACGGACGCGGCCTGGCCGCAAGGGCAGCCACAGCCACTGGGTGTCGCAGGTGGCGGATCCGGAAGGCGAAGACTGTGATGCATAGTCCATGCAGGCCGGGTCTCCATTTGGGGCACCACGCAGGTGGACGGCGTCCCGCCACACATCATACCCTGAGACAGCCCACTCGTGCAACTGGACCCACACATACACTCCTTGCCCTCTCTGGTGCGAGCTTGGGGCTGCCTGTGCAAGCGCTAGCCTCGCAGGTGAGCATGCATATTGGGGGGCGAGGGGAGGACATGAGGGCTGGGGCGAAGATGACTGTATCACTGTCAGTTAGTACAAGGGATGACCCAGATGTGGAAAGGAAGAGACGTGTCCCGTGTGTACTGCAACTAGTCGCCAATCCAACTACCCCCCCATGTCCGGAATGTAAGCCCGCACCTAGGCCCGCCCATCCGCCACATCGAACATACCACCAGCACGACAACCTTCCCATTCGAAACACTGACTGGGGGTGGCGACCAGTGAACAATCATGTGTAGCCTACCCACGCGTACATGTGGGCCCTCCATGATCCATGTCACCTGCGGCAAAGACATGACATGCGCATTGAGGGAAGTGAGGAGAGCTGCCCGCCCCACGCGCAGAAGGTGCATCAGCTCCACAGACCCAGCAGCGAGTCCAGCAGGGGTCACATGTGCAGGGGCAGCTGTGCCTGGTGTGAAGGCACATGCATATAGACAGCACATCGACCAATGTGTAGTCTGCCCACATCCACAGTCCATCATCATGCGGACATAGGAATTGAACACAGGGCAACACATCTTAGTTGGTGCACCCACCGTGACCAACAATGCGCAATCATCGACGTACCCGCCCTGTGCATGGCCCCCACCCAACGGAGGCACATCCAGTGCCACCATCCCACACACACAAGCCTTGCACGGAACATGCTGTGTCCAATGGTCAGTACAGAGTCAGCGCCCATCTGGTGGATCCTGAACAGGAGACACATGCACACACATGCCAGCTCCCACTATGTACGTCTGCCACCTGGCACGTGCAATGTAACCTCTCACCTGTGACGTGTGACTGCAAGCACACAGCCGTCTTGGCATGGGGCTGTCAATGTGGACACCAGTCAATGTTTCGGGAGCTGTGATCCGTACAGTGCTGTACATAGGGTGCAGTGCTGACACCTACTACTGTCTCATATCCCCTCGTGCCACAGGTCCCACTTGTATTGGCCGCTCAGCCCGTGCCCACATCGTCGTCGTCGTGTGCCATACTCATCCAGCCTCGGAAGCAGTTCCATGCTCAGCAGACACTCATGTTGCCGTGGCGTTGCCGCTTGACGAATATGCAGTCAGTCCCCATCAGCACGCCCCGCAAGTCATTGGGGCCTAGATCACCATGTGCATGCACATGGCAGTGGTATGTCTCACTTGCCATTGCCATTGTTGGGAGACCTGTGTAAGTGTATTGTGGCCGTGCCGTCCCAGCTTGACAGCTGGGCTGTGGCTCATGTGCTTGCTCAGTCATGTCAGTGATGTGTATGCGAAATTGCTATGTGCCGTGTTGCTTTGACATGTGTCCTCTGCCATTTAACCCAGGCGGAGACCGAACATTGACCGCCCATACCAATTGCTGGCGGACATGGTCGATACAGAGGTAATCAGGAAGTTTCGGCTGGACAGGCCAACTCTGCATCGACTGTGTGCCATGTTAGAGCCCCATCTCCGTCCCCGCAGGGTGTATCCGACTGCTGTCACCCCCACGGCTAAGGTGATGGCCGCCATGCATTTCTTCGCCACTGGGTCATTCCAGCACACAGTGGGCAGTGGAGGAGGGATGTCCCAGCCCATGTTCAGCAAGGTGCTGAGGGATGTACTGGCAGCCATGATGCTGTACCGGAACAGGTACATCCGCTTCCCCAGGGCTCGTGAATTGGCGGCAGTGAAGGGTGCATTCTATGCCCTTGGCAGAATCCCACACGTTGTGGGAGCCATTGACTGCACTCATGTTGGCCTTGTTCCACCACAGGCCACTGAGCACCTGTACCGCAACAGGAAGCACACGCACTCCCTGAATGTGCAAGTGGTGTGCCTTGCGGACATGGTGATCACCCACGTGTGTGCCAAGTTTCCAGGCTCGGCCCATGACGCACACATAATGCGCAACAGCATCTTGCCACGACTGATGGCCAATCTGCAACAGGATCGTGCCTGTATTGTCGGTGAGTATGTGGAGTGGTGTAGCGTGCTGGTTGTGCGATGCTGTCCCCTGTCCAGTTGGAATAGCTACGGTTCTCTGTGTCCCTCACACCCAGGTGACTCTGCGTACCCGAATGGGGCATGGCTGCTCAGTCCATTGAGGAATCCTCGCACCCCAGCAGACGATCGATACAATGAGGCACATGGGAGGACCAGACGTGTGGTCGAGCGTACCTTTGGCCTCCTCAAGTCCAGGTTCAGGTGCCTGGACCGCACCGAGGGTGCACTGGCGTACTCCCCACAGAAGGTGTGCCAGATAGTGGTGGCGTGCTGCATGCTGCACAATCTGGCCATTCGGAAGCAGATCCCCCTCATTGTGGATGACGGAGATCAACCAGGGCCCCAGCCCGCAGACCAGTCAGCTCGAGTGAGGTGGACAGCGGAGAGGAGGAAGCTGGGAATGTGCGCCAGCAGCTCATCGCCCGCTACTTCTCTTGACGGTGAGTGTCCATGTACGACGGATGATGTGTCTGTATCTATGCAGGTGTGTGTGTGCTGTGTCAGGGTGGCCGTATGTTCACTGCGTGCAGTGTGTCAACGCTCCATGGCCAGGGTAGTATGCCACTGTTGGTGACTGTGGCATTGTGCCCTATTGCTCTGTGCGATGTGTGTACATTGCTTGTAGTTGTTGACATGTACTGTGTGATGGGTGTGTGACACACTCATTGAATGTGCTCCTGTTCTGTCTCCCACCCCTAGGTCCCTACAGGCCCTCCGGATTCCATTGCCATGCCACGCATCAGGTGCCCTTCCGCCCAAGGTGGCCGTTGTATTCCGTACAAATTAAACACAGGGCACAAACAGCAGTTAGTGAAAAAGGTGCATTTATTACAAACTGTGACATGTGATTGTGTGTAAGGTGATGACAAAAGTGGTGCGTGCAGTGACAATGAGCTGTCGGTCATGGCTGCGTGATGATCAGGGTGTACCCACTGGTTCTATGTCCATAGTCCAACACACACATGCCATCCAGATGGCTGTGTGGAGTGGGATCGTAGAGCAAGTCAATGCAGTGGCTGGTCAAGGAAGGCTGGCGGAAGGCTGGCTGGCTGCCTCACTTGCGACTGGAGCGTGCGAAGTCCTCCCGGGAGATCTGTTTCCTCTTCGGACGGCCCCTTCCACGTTTGGGAGGGGGGTGTGTGGTGGTGACCTGCTGGTGGTGGGTGAGGTGTGCTCACTGGCTGTGGACGCAGGGGAAGTGGACACTGCTGGCCGACCCTGCGCCCTAGCAGGTGGTGGCGGAGGTGGTGTTGCTGGCCTTGCCTGTGACCCCACCGCCACCACCAGCTGGCCCATGAGGTCCACGAGTTGGTCCATACGGGACACGAATTGGCCCATATGGGCGTCCATGGACCTCAGCACCCCCAGCACCTCCCGCGTGTCAGTAGCAGACCTGGCCCATTGTCCTTGGGCCTCTTCATAGGCCCCAAGGACTCTGGCCATTTGAGGCAGGGCATGGCTCCCAGGGGAGGCTGGCGTTTCCCTGACCCTGCTCCTCCTACCAGTCCTGCTGCCACCGGCCTGCCCACTAGCCACATTGCTCACCACGGTCCTCGCTGTGGCTCCCAGGGTGGATCCAGTCGGCCGGGCCACCACCTGCGCTGGGGCTGGTGCCAGCGAAGACGTGGTGGTGGTGGAGGTGGTGGTGGTCGGTGCGGCGATGGTGGCGGTTGCGGCAGTGGTAGTGGCCGCAATGACCGTGGGTGTGGCCGCAACGACAGTGGCAGCAGGGGACTGGGACTGTTCAGCATCCCTGGATGATGGGTTGGTGGGTAGGAGGGGTCCTGGGGAGCGGCTGGGCCCTGCCACGCCAGATGGGCCAGCTTGGTGGTCCGTGTCCGAAGAGGTGGACAGATCCTCCAGATCCGTGTGTCCTCGTTGGGGGCTTGTAGGCTGGCTGTGCTGGCTGCTGTCTCCATCCCCAGCGTCCAGCAGTTCGTCACCTGTGGAGAGAATGAGATTTGTTATTGTGTTGCACCTGGCGAAGTATGTATTAGTCGTCTGACATTGGCAGTTCGTGCAATCTCGTACATGGGTTTCCCGGAGGCGAGTGTGTGGCTGTGGCATCTGTAGTTGTGTGTGCTAGGCAATGGGACTGTGTGCTGTGCACATGTGGCATGGGACGGATTGGCCATGCCGATGGGTGTGTTGCTTTGCCCCTACTCATTGTGACTCTGGTGTATGCGGGCTCCTGGCCCATCCTGGGTCTGGTTTGTACTTTGCTTTTGGAGTTCAAATGGAACGCTTAGGAACGCATATGGCAACATGGGGGCCATGCCCCAGATTCGCATTTGGGAGGGGATATGCTTTTGGGGTTCAAATGGAACGCTTAGGAACGCATATGGCAACATGGGGGCCATGCCCCAGATTCGCATTTGGGATGGAATATGCTTTTGGGGTTCAAATGGAACGCTTAGGAACGCATATGGCAACATGGGGGCCATGCCCCAGATTCGCATTTGGGAGGGGATATGCTTTTGGGGTACATGCTGTGAGCCATGGGTGCCGAACGTGACATGTGTTGTGGCAGCATGACAGTGCATGGTCTGAGGTGTGTGCATGCCTGACATGCCCTGCATATTTGCTGTCTGTTGTGGTTACTGGACATGGCATTGGACGCATCGTTATGAGTGAGTGATAGTTGTGTGCCAGCCAACGTATTGCAGTTGTCCCATCTCCTTGGTGTGCGTGCTGCCCTGTGCCATGTGCATCACTGCAGTGCTCGGGGGGGTGTGGCCCATGTTGTGTGTTGTTGCTCACAGTGTGTCGTGCGCTTAATTGACTTCTGGCACATGGTTGGTCATGGGCATGTGTCTTAGCGTGACTGCTGTATGTGTGGCAGCTGTGCGGATGACATGCCTTTCATGTGACTGGGGCTGACGGATGGGATGGATGGTATGTTGTATGTGCATGGTGTGTCTGTGAGTTTGATGGGTTCAGTGGTGTTCGTGTGCATTTCTGTTGTTCCGCTCTGTTGCGTCTAGTGTTGTTTGTCTTACATAGGCGTAGTTGTGGGGTGTGGGGTTGACAGGCAGTGGGGGCTACATGGACAGGACTTCAATGGTGTTTCGGTTGTGTGTGATGAGTTGCACAGTGGCTGCCGTGTGGGACTATATTCAGTGTGGCTTGTGCATGCAGACGTGGCTCCTTGGGTGTTGCTATGTCTGTGATGGGTCATGTGGGGTGTGAGTCTGCTGTTCATGTCCGTGTGCACATTGTTCACTTGTTCGTGACGGTGGGCGGTGCTGCGTGTCCGTGTGCTACGTGACATGTCCCATGTGTTGGTGGTGTTATGGTCCTCATGCCTCCAGTAATCCAGCCCTGTCCAGTTTCCCACCTGCAAGTTGTTCGTGCGTGCACTGTACTGGATGCCACATGGCTCTAAGCGGGGGTGCTCCATGTTGCAGGTCTGTGGGGGTGGGGGGTGTAGTGGGTCGTGGGGGTGGCTGTACACCCACTGACACCGATTGCTGTGGACCGTGATGTCTGCCTTTCGGCTGTCGTTGTGCACTGCGTTGGCTGACACGTGGCTGTGGGGTGTGGGGGATGCTCCTCCTTGCTGTGCTGTGGGACTGGGGCCTGGTGTGTGTTGTACTTGGGCTGTCCACCCTCCCACCCACTGCACTTTGTGTTCCTGCCACTTACCTGTTACTTGTCGGTTAGTGCAGCTGTGGCGGACACATGGGTGTGGTGGGTGCTCGTTGTGGCGCTTCTGGCATATTTGGGGACCTGTTGGTGGTTACGTGGCTGGCTTAGTGTACACATGTCCCCACGCATCTTACAGTTGTTCGGTTTGGGCTGTGTGTGGTAGTGTCTGTTGCATGTGTGTGTGATGTGTTGTGTATTGTGTGCTGGACATGGGGGTGTTTGTCCCTGGGAGCTGTGGCATGGTAGTTGCGCATGTGAGTACATAGCGGTGTGCTGGTATACATTAGTTTGTACTTACCAGCCTCCACTCCCCCTGCTAATCCGGCGAGGATCTCCGGATGGATTACGACTCGCACCTTCTCCTCCCACGCTTTGAAGGTCTTAAAGAGCGCGGGATTCCCTCCGCCAGTGACGGCAGCCAGCTCTCTGTTTTTGCCCTCCTTCTTCTTGACCAGGCTCTTTACGTCATTCCAACGTTTGTTTATCTCGACTCTGTTCCTGGGCAGGGTCCCGACTGCATTGACCTGGTCTACGATCCGGGTCCACATTCTGTTTCTGGTGGCTAGTGGTGTGTGCTGGACCATGTTCCCATAGATTTGTGGGTACACCTTGATGATCTCGTCGACCATGACCGTCAGCTCCATGGGCGTGAACTTGGGCATCCTTTGTGGTGCCATGGTGTTTGTGGTGCTGGTGCGGTGTGTGTTGTGTAATGTGCAGGGGGTTTGTGGTGCCGGTGTTTGGTGGTGGTGGTGGTGGTTGTGATGTGTGCGTTTCTGTGGTGTGCTGCTGTCCTTGCTGTGTCACTGTGTCCTCTCCTCTCCTCTCTGGTTTGCAATGTAGCAAGGGGTTGTGGTCTGTGGGAGTGCTGCTTTTGTACTCACCTATGTGGGTGTGTCCTCATGGTCTGTTGTTTTCAGGTGTGTTGTGTCTGGGGTTCTGGCCTTTGTATTTTTTGTTTGTCCGGGGGGTGTTTTCGGGATGTGTACTGTGCTTGTGTATTTGTGTGTGCCTTGCTGTGTGGACTTGTTGGCCATGTTGTGTGCTATTGGTTTTGTGTGCGGATGGTTTCTGTGCAGGTACGTGGGCGCCATGGCTTCTGCCGTGTCGATTCTCATCGGCGTTGTTTGCGCTGGCGGGCGGTATATTTGTTGTTTTTCCGCGCTCATGGCGGTGCGATCGTAATTTCACGTGCGGTGTGTCGGCCGTGTGGGCGGGCGGTTTTGTGTTGTCGTGCGTGTTTCCGTCCGTGGCGGGCGGTTTGACTCCGACTCGGACGATGGCGGGCGGTATTTTGTGTGATTTTTCCGCCGATGGCGGTTTTCGGTTTGTGTACTCATAATGGCGTGGTCGGTGTTCAGGCGGTGTGTGCGGGCGGATTTTTGCCGCTTCCATGCCTGGCGGATTTTTTTACGCCGGGTATCGTAATGAGCCCCTTTGTTTTTTATTGTTGTGGGATCCAGCACTTTCCCTACTGTTGCACTCACTGGAGTGGGAATAGTAATTTTACCCCTCCGCTATCCAGCGCTTTCCCTACTGTTGCACTCACTGGAGTGGGAATAGTAATTTTTACCCCTCTGCTATCCAACGCTTTCCCTACTGTTGCACTCACTGGAGTGGGAATAGTAATTTTTACCCCTCCGCTATCCAGCGCTTTCCCTACTGTTGCACTCACTGGAGTGGGAATAGTAATTTTTACCCCTCCGCTATCCAGCACTTTCCCTACTGTTGCACTAATTGGAGTGGGAATAGTAATGTTTACCCCTACGCTATCCAGCGCTTTCCCTACTGTTGCACTCACTGGAGTGGGAATAGTCATTTTTACCCCTCCGCTATCCAGCGCTTTCCCTTCTGTTGCACTCACTGGAGTGGGAATAGTCATTTTTACCCCTCCGCTATCCAGCGCTTTCCCTACTGTTGCACTCACTGGAGTGGGAATAGTAATTTTTACCCCTCCGCTATCCAGCGCTTTCCCTACTGTTGCACTTACTGGAGTGGGAATAGTAATTTTTACCCTCGCTATCCAACGTTTTCACTACTAATGTGTTTATTTTGTTATTAAATGTATGTATTATTCTTTTTAAATAGTTTAATGTGTTAATTAAATATAGAATATTTTATTTTATTTTAAATTATTTATATATGTGTATATTTTATTTTTATATAATTTAAAAAGTTTATAAATTAAATAAAGATAGTTAATAAAATGTATTTAAGTAAATATATGTATATGTACACATTTTTGTGTTTATATTTATTAAATTAAGTTTATTTGTTATAATTAGCTAAAATATATATTAAATTTAATTTATTTTGTTTATAATATTAATATTATTTAATTAATTTAATTTAAGTTATGTTATTTTTTAAAGTCGATATTTTTTACTTCTATATTTTTTACATCAATATTTTTGTGTCGATATTATTGTACTTACCTGTTTAAGTATAGGGAGTCGATATTTTTGTTATCGATATTTTTACATCGATATTTTTTTCATCTATATTTTTAACATCGATATTTAAACATGGAACCTTAAGGCTAGGATGTGAGCAGGGGCTAAACTGCACTGGAGAGCGCTGACCCAGGGGGTCCTGAACCCAGTGAATAAAAGAAACAAAGCCTCCCTAACCATTTCCAAAGGGATGTAAATGGTCTTTTAAAGACCTGTGAAAAACTCACCCAGACGAGACCACAGCAGCTCAAGCTGCAGCACCCTGGGCTGAGACACACGGGGTGGGAGCAGGGCCCAATGGGCGTTACAGGCTAGATCACAGGTTACTGGAGGCAGACAAGCGCAGGGCCATTATAGTAGTGATTTCGCGCTAATGGCCCTGCAAATCATACATGGGAGAGGGAAATTCTTTAGTCCCCTCATCCCCCCCACCCTTGTCCCCCGTGTCCCCCCACTCCAAAATCTGGGGGGGGATATATTCCCCACGTCCCCCACACTTCCTACGCCCATGACCGGGTGCATACATCAACGATGACCACTTCTTTGCCAGATAGGTCCCCAGCCGGAGCAGTTTGGCTAAAGGCCGACAATGGCTTGCAGGGCCGGTTCTAGGATTTTTGGGGCCCTGGGCCGAAAGGGAAGGTGCGAGGCCCCTCTAATTTACATAAGGGACACCTTCAGGGCTCCAGAAGCTGCGTTGTGGAGACTCTTCCTGGGCCGCAGCTCCTCCTCTCAGCCTCCTACAAGCACCTCTTTTACAGCCCATTTCGGACTGAAGATGTGAGAATTGCTTGGGGGCTGAGAGTTAAACCTGTGGGGCGCTAAAGTGCTGGACAAAGGGTGTCCCGCAGTGTATCTGAATGGGCGGTCGGGCAGGAGGTATAATTGCAGGACAAACCTGTAAAACGGGTCTCCTTGCAACTGGGACACTAAGAGGCTCAGGGAGCCCTCACCTCCCTCTCATGGGCCCAATTGCAAAGAGACGCGTTTCTTTCAATTGAATCGGCGGGAGTACAAGAGGGCTGGTGGTGTCTTAAACTGGTGCAGGGCCCCATGCTGGTGGGATGTGTGCGAGGCCCTGGGCAGCTGCCCACACTGCCCATGCCTAGCGCGGGCCCTGATGGCTTGTAAGTGTAAGTGTCCAAATGTTACTGAGGCCATAACCATGAAGGCACTTGATTAAAACAGTGGTCAAGCAAACAACACAAAAATGGGGTGTACTATTTGTCATATCGGGGGGCAGGGTCCTAGTGCCCTCTGCACCCCGATACATCGATGTCGTATCAGGGTGCAGAGGGCACTAGGACCCTGCACCCCGATACAACACTATTACGGTAGAGTGGCCCTGGCTCTGTGCAGTACACCAGGTCCACAAACAAGGTTAATGAGATTCGTCCTGACATTTGAACACCTTCCTTCCCATGGGGTTTCTTGGAATCAGCTGATTCGAAGGAATTTCCATTCTACATCGCAAAACATCTAGAAGTATAATAACCTTAATTATTTTGTATCGAGACTTACAGATCCATCTGACCCGTGAGCACCATGAAGGTTACCTAAAAAAGTCAAAAGAAGGAAAGGGTGGCAGCTAAGCACAATATAAGGCCCAGACCCGGCCCCAAATTTTCTCAGCTCAACACATGAGAATACTTAAAAAACCTTATTCTCCATATACATTGGGGGGCCTAAGCCAGCCAGCTACCGCAGTCTCCACACACTCCTCTCGTAGGACTGTGAAACTATAGTGGAAATGTAGTCAAAAACTGTCTCTGCTTCTCACTATGACTACTGGAGCTGGGAGGGCACAGGGGGAGGGGGACGGCAGGATTGGCCATTACCACAAGCGGTCGACCAGCCAAATTCCACCCATTAAAGGCTTTAGTGTTAATCCCTGTTGATTTAAGGCCGCTTCAATACTGGTGGTTAGACCTGACATCCTTGGAATGGTAGTCTCCCAAACGTTTTGCCTTCACCCATCCTGTTTGCTGAATTCGTTTTAGTTGGCTTTTGGTCTTTGTGAACTTTGTCATTGCTAATCGGCGCTAAAGTGCTTGTGCTTTCTCCTTCAAACATGGAAAATTTGGCTTACACCTAATTGGCACATTTAATTTACTTGTCTCTAGTAAATAGTACTACATGTACGCAGGGCCTGTAAATGAAATGCTACTAGTGGGCCTGCAGCACCCTTGTGCCACTCGCTGAAGTAGCCTTTTGGAATGTGTCTCAATACTGCCACTGCAGCCCTTAGTGCAGTTTTAAACTGCCATTTCGACTGGGCACAATAAACCTTTTGCCAGGTCTAACCTTCTTTTTTAATACTTATAAGTGACCACTAAGGTAGCCCGAAAGGCTCATAGGCCAGGGTGCATTGTATTTAATAAGTGGGACTTGCAATTAAGCTTTACTTGCGCTGGCAGTGAAACACTCCTAAAATCATTGTACACTGTTGTAAGGCCTATTTCTCTCATTGACTAACACTGGGTTAACTTATTACCTTTAATAAGTACTAACTTTGGATTGGGTCATTACAAACTAATGGGGTAATCCGGTGAACCTCAGGTCCTGGGTAGCATTTGATACACACAAAAGAAAGCCCCGTCGGTACCAATGGCAAGTTTTTAGGCAACCTATATTTCTTTAAGGATCCCAAAGAACTAAGGTTGCCACTTACTGGTACCTTACTCCGGTGCGTTTACATCGGGGTAACCCTGCACGTACACCAAATTGTTGGCGACAGTGCAGCTCCCGGGCAACATTATTACATCTACTATCAGAATGTCCCAAGATAGCTGCATATTGGTCTCAGATTTTAGATGATGTCAACTCTCACCTACTCACCCAACTTCCTAGATTTCCTGGCTATATAATTTTGGGTCTCCCCAATCCACTTACTTTTCCTTTAAAATTTCAACGGGGACGACAGACAGACAGAACATTTTGACACATTGGGGTACTCACCACCTCCCCACATATAAAGGGTGGTTACACCGTCTCGTATATATTGGGCATGGAAAGGATTACCCTCACACTTTCGTCTCAGACTGCAACATGTAATGTGTAATATGTCACCCTTTCATTAGTTTATTATCGTCAGAATTTCAAGAACTCAATTGTCCTAAGGTCTTGCGTCTCCTTCGACTAACAGAGGTCACACCGAAAGCACCATAAGGGAACTCCACCTAGTTTGTAATGTATACTGCATAAGATCTAAGCCTGGGCAAAGCACTACGCTACGCTCGCGTAGTTTGCGAAGTTTGCGCTACTTCGCACTACGCGAATTGCACGTAGCACAGTGCAAACACGCGTAGCGTTGTGCAGCGGTCATTTTTGCTTGCTCGCGGTCCTCAACGTCAAGTTGGCGACCGCGAGCAAGCAAAATGACATCCCGGCGAGACTTTTTCCTCGTTCGCGATCAGCAACATCAAGTTGCCGATCGCGAGCGTGGAAAATAAACCTCCCGGCGAGATTCTCAACGCAGGGAGGTCAGGTTTCTCATTGCGAGTGGTCGCGTATGCTCGCGACCGCTCGCGATGAGAAACTACCAGTCCGCGTTGAGAAAGCTGCTGCTCGAGTAGAAATCTACTCGAGCGGCAGAAACGATCCGCTTGCACTGTGCAAGATGCGGTTTGCACTGATTGCACAGTGCGGACAAGCATCCGGCACTGTGCAATCAGTGCGAACAGCATTTTGCACAGTGCACTACGCAGTTCGCGTAGTGCACGCGTAGCTCGCGTAGTGCGAAGTGCACTTCGGGTAGCTACGCGTAGCGCTACTTCGCGAACTACGCCCAGGGTTAATAAGATCACAATTTTTTGAATATTTGATTTCATCTGGTTCCTGGGGGAGGGCAGTGGGAATTACTAAGTTTTGTTACACTTTTTACATTTTGAATGTATAAGGCACTGGAGTTCTTTGATTCGTAATACTATTTGTACTACAGCTTTGTTTTATTGACTGTAACTGGTGCACAATAAAAATATTTAAACCATAAGGATCCCAAAGAGCATAATTCAATAACTATTCAAATTGAACAAACAGTAAGAAAGAAAACATATACCATGGATGTAAGTTACTGCAAACAGCATGTATTAGGTTCAGTGGGGCATATTTACAAGCCCCTTGCGCCACTTTTGCGCCGCCGTTGCGTCACGCATGTGACGCAGCGGCGACGCAAACCATGCACCGCGTTGCGCTATATTTACAACGTGACGCATCTAGGGAGATGCGTCACGTAGTAGACCCCTGCGCCACATGAAACCTGCGTCAGGTTTCATGTGGGCGTACCGGCGCAGAGGGGGGCGTTCCGGCGCAGGAATGCCTCGGAAAAGTGACGTAGTGAATTCTACAAGATTTCACGCAGTCACTTTTCCGACGCTGGTGCGTCAAATCCTTACGCCTGCTTCAAGCAGGCGTAAGGATTGACGCACCATGTTAGGGATAGGGAAGGTTGGAACAGTGCTGGAGTTGCGTCGCGCTTGCGACACAACTTCAGCACTGCGCCAACCTTCCGCCGGCAGATGCGTCACGCATCTGCTTATCCTTGGGCCACGATGCGCCGCATTGTAAATGCGGCGCATCGGACATGGCGCAAGGGTAAACTTGCGTGACGCATTTTCCCTGGCGCATCCCTGCTGATATGCAGGGATGCGCCAGGGAACGTAAATATGCCCCAAGGTATATGGAACAATCTATGTGCATGTCAATGATGGTTGCTCTAATATGTGCAGAGATGTGACATAGTGCTCGTGCAGAGGGACTTGTGAAGAAGGAAATGACTGAGGATAAAAATACAGAGAAGTTCAAATGCAGTGCGAAAGCCATCTGCCAGCTGTCTGCCAACACAAATATGATCCGCTTTGCCAGGGGCAACTAGGAGAATTCCTTAGAGGTCCTAGGTGTGAGGTTAAGCTTATGTCCAGACACCAAAATAGCGTTGATGGTTCGACTCTATGGATAGCATGTTTGTTTGAAACCATCAAGGAGGTTCTTCATCAGGACCTGCGGGGTGGCGAGAGGGCAACCTGTATGGTAAGGTAGGAATAGAATTAAAGCCGTGTCTGGCATGTGTTAAAACAAGGAGGTGGTGCTGAGAATCATGCAACAGCTCACCTTAATTCACATGAAACAACAGCGTCTGATGGTGAATATATGGAGGTGAGGAGGACGGCAAGCCTGCTCATCCTGACAATGTCTGTATATAGAATAATATGCTTCAGTAAATCAACTGGTAAATATTGCGCCAGCCGAAAGACAAGGTGAGAGCAAGGGAAACAACTCACTCCTGTGCACCCTGGTCCGGTCACACAGTACTGATGTGAGCCCTTCCAGGAAATAGGGCTTGTGAAATATTACTAAATGAAGGACAAAATAAATGTGTAATTATATAAAAACTAACCCCCAGTCAGCAGGTTAATGATATGGTAGTTCGATGTGCTCAATAAGTTAAGGCAGTCAATGCTTACCCAACAAATCATAAAGGGAGCCATTCCTTCTTTTTTAGGCTGGAATGCGCTGCAAGGATCACAAAAGGACAATATCAAATATTGTTCGAATTTCAAAAGGCAATTAGCAACTTTATCTTTAAAAAAGCCATTTGGAAGCGGGCTGGGAAACTCACCTAAAGTGGCCGATCATCGCAAATGCAGAGGAAAGACAGTGGCATGCGCCATGTCCCCCATAGATAAGGATCTCAAGACATGACACGAGCGTGCACGCTGGTCAAAGGCAGTTGGCATACTACCAAGATGCCGACCAGCGAAGTCTGCATCTCTGGGACACAATTGCGGGCCCGCTATCATGTATCCAGAGACTTAAAGAATCCTAACACTCCCCTGAGGCAAACAAAGATCCATGGCAAGTGGTTTGATTGCAAGTGCCACATAAATTAAAAGGTGCCACATAGTGGGCTGCTGAAACAGGATCAGCGCCTCACACAATTACGTGGTGGGTCCATATATGCATAATTTTATGGTGGCATATAAACCATGTAGTTTCCAAAGCCAATGCCTTGTACATTAAATTCTCAGCCCAGGAGAAATGAATATATCAATTTAGAGGCGCACAATGTTCCTTATAAGTGCCGTCCCCATGACAACACTATAACTTAACTCTAGGAATCATACATTTTAACAAGTAGGTGACATGTCATATACAGTATCATAAATGCAGTTTTACGTATAACAATAAAGACATCTCTGGGCAAGGCAAGATGAGGGTGCCAGGCTATGGGGACACAATCATATAAACTGATGTTAACATAATATATGTAAAAGAGATGTAATGTTGGAACACTGTGGAATAGATTGACAGTTTGTCTATAGTACTTGAAAAGGCATCAGCGTGCACTGACGTCAGGGATGAGAAAGGAATATGTCATGTTGGTGGGAGTGGAAGTTCACTCAACCATTATTTAATGTGGCTGCCTGTCTGGCAATTTCCTCGAACTAATTGAGTCCTTTGGAGACTGTATCAAGAAGGTGTATCCACTTACATTTCCCCATTTTGAGGATATTGGTAATGTCCCCACCCCTGGGGTTGTTGGTAATCTTTTCTACTAAAAAACATTTTAGGCTTACTACAGAGTGGTTTGATATAGTAAAATGTTTCTCTAAGAAGGACCCTGTACCTTACACCTTATCCTGCTGCAATGCTGTAGTATCCTGGCCTTAACTTTTTGACGTGTTTGGCCCACGTACCATTGGACACCTGCTGCTGACAGCTGGCTGGTGGCTTACACACTACGTTTGAGCTTCTCTGTATTTTTATCCTCAGTCACTTCCTTCTTCACAAGTCACTCTCCATAGGCACTTATTTCACATCCCTGCACATATTGGAGCAGCCATCACTGACATGTACATAGATTGCCTCATGTACCTTGAACCTAATACATGCTGTGTTAAGTAACTTTTATCCGGGTTCTCTGTTTTCTTTTCTACTGTTTGTTCCTTTTGAATAGTTAATGAAATATGTTCTTTGTAATCATTAAATAAATATAGGTTGCCTTAAAAATTGTTGTTGGCACCGACAGGGCTTTCTTTTGTAGGTATAAACTTTGGATTGGGAGCAGATAGAGATATGCTGTTTACACTCAAATGAATTGTAGTTTAATGTCCTTTTTAATAGTAAAGTCAGATTTTAAGTTACTATTCTGAAACTTTCACTTTTAGAAAGTTGTCATTTTCTTCTCCCAATCATTTGTGCCTCCTACCAGTGTCTTGGGTCACATGACTGTTAATGGCTCTGCCGTTGGGTTTTGTTTATTCCAGGGGGCTTAGTCGGGGACAGGAAGGCCCATCCTGGCAGGATAACTGGGGGAGGGCCTGTACCCAGCCCCATTTACATTTCAAAGAGCTCTGCCTCCTGCACACACAAAGGAACATGACACCATGCCCGTCGTGCCTTTTGTTACCCACCACACACACACAGTTAGGAGCCTTGAGAGGAGAATGGGAAGAACTTTCTAGAGCCAGATGTGGGGGTAGGACAGGGAGTCCCCGCACACAAAGGCTGACACCAGGTATACATATTGAAAGGCCAGAGCCACTCAGCAGAACACTCCGGGACCTGTGGAAGCTGCAGAAGAAGAGCTGCCCTGCTGCCAGTGGAGAGATCTGCTGCTTGAAGGACTGCCTTGCTGTCTGAGAAAGAAGAAAGGGCCTGCTTGCCTTTAAGCCAGCTTACCCATCATGGCACCAAGGGTCAGTTAGCTGACCTGTTGTGCTGGGGCAGATTGTGTTGATGAGCATTAAGGGCATCGCCATGCCACCCTGGGGGTCAAATAAAAGGAAGAAAAGAAACACAGAGTGCTCAAACGAATTGCAGTTGCTGCTCTGTGACAAAGTAGGCTGAAATATGTGCTTTATGGCCGGGGGTAGGAGTAGGAGGATGCACATGTATCAGCTGGGCGAGATCTTCCTCGCTCTGTAATTGCAAGGTACAGCAGTGACATCGCAGTGGTGGGTGTGGTGGGTTTTATCATTATGTTTAGGGGTTAATTTGGGGTGTTAACTGCAATGGCCCAGGGCAGGATTTAAAAAGTGCATTAAACAAAAGGTCCCCGGGTGTGGCTGATCGAGCGGTACAATCTTAGAGGGGTGTGATGCCACTGACCTCTGCCTCCACCATTCCACCCAGCAACTGCAGTTGCTGCTTCTTGCTTTTTATTGTTAGGCGGACTTGGGCCTGGAGATGGGGATTGAGAGTCCACAGCCTCCTTCCAGGTTAATGTTCTTGAACCAGAGGTGCCACGCAGTTCACGTTCAATGACAAAGACATTATATGTCACCACATCCCTGCAAAGCTTGAATACTTTCAAACAAATGGGTTGTGATTTCACTTGTCAGAGCCAGCACTA
>CAWUFW010028857.1:0-20348 GCA_963921515.1 Calotriton arnoldi | reverse complement strand
GAGGAGAATGGGGAACAGGCAAGGTGGGTTGGACAGAGGGGGAGGACACCCTCACCACATCAGTGGCACAGACAAGCGCAGCGGGGGGTGTGGTGCTGGGAGAGCAAGTGGCAGGGGGAGAAGGCCGGAGCATCTTGGGGATGGTATATCTGTGGGTGGGGGAACCTGGGGCAGGGTGTGGTGGGGGCACCTGTGCAGTGGGGGCCTGAGGGATGGAGGACGGAGACCTTGTGCCTGAGCTGCAGGGCGGTGGCGGGGTCTTGCTCTTAGCACTCCGGGGGACTTGCGGGTGGGGGCCTCAGTCCGTCTGCACCTGGGGGAGGGTGTCCGGGGGCGAGGGGCACTCTGCTCCATGTGGGTGGGCTTCCTCTTCCCCCGGGATGCTGGAGCAGCTTCATCGGTGGGGAAGAGGCCGAGGTCACAGAGGAAGAGCTGCTGTGACTTTGGGGTTGCAGGTGAGGCAAGGGAGGGTGCTTTGGAGGGAGAGGGAACTGAGGACTGTGCAGTGCATGTGGATGCGTGTGTGTGTTCCAGGGCCCCATCCCCTGTGAGTCTGGCTTCAGTCCCCTGAATGTGCGTGCGTGTGCGTTTTGTCATTGGCGTGTGTGTCAGTGTGCTGGATGTGTGTGTGCTGGTGTGTGCCAGTGTGTGTGTGCCTGGGATGGGTAAGGTGCTGGGGAGTGTGGATGGAGCAGAGGCAGGAGGGGTGAGGGACCGTTTGAGGAGGGACACTGCTGCCGTCAGGGAGGAGTCCATGGACCTATTGCCCCTCTGTAGGTCAGACATGCCCGATGAGATGCCCTCCATGAACGACACCAGCTGAGTCAACAGCGCGGTGTGCGCATGGAGGACACTCAGTATGGCTGTCTGCCCTACATGGAGCTGGCGAAGGAGGTACACAGACTCCTCACTCAGGGCAGCAGGGGACACAGGGGCAGGGGGTGCGGTGCCTGGCCCAAAGGAGACACGCTCCCGGACATGGGAGCCTCCACGGACCTGGGGAATGGGAGCCGATGGGAGGGCGGTGGTGGTGCTGGTGGTGGCGGGGACAGCAACACTAGCTGGGGTGTGGTGGCTGCTGACACCCGCCTCCACAAGGGAGTCATCCTCCGAGTTGCTCTGGTCCTCAGCTGAGGTGGATGCTGCTGAGGACTCCTCGGTGTGGCTCCCCTCGCCCTCCGTGCCACTGGGTCCCTCCGACCACTCCTCGGCTGCTGACCCAGTCTGGCTCTCCGGCTCCTCCTGGTCCGTGGAGCTGTCCCCTTCCGTGGATGTATCTGCAAACAATGGGGAAACAGACAGACATCAGTCACCTGCACCAAACGCACACACCACTGTGAGCACAGCACATTACAGAGCAAGCCCTGGCATCATTAGTTGTACATTGCTAAAAGTGCCCTAATTGAACAGGAGAAGTCAATTGTCAGTCTGATGCCAAGCATGGCACTCACATCCCACATGGCCTTGCACCCATCTGTCTGGTGTCTGTTGGATTGCAACACCCCAGTGTTGACACATGCACCAAGTACACAGTAGTTGGACAGTGCAGAGGACACGGTGTGGACACATCACAGCTCTTGCCACTGAGTCAGTACAGGTTTACGGATGTAAGGGATGCCCAGAGTCAAATAGGAAATGCATGTGATGCATACCAGCGACAGACACCATGATGCACCCATGTCCTGATAGCCAGCGCCACTATGGTGTGCATGTAGCACATGTCACTCCCCTGCAGGATCACTAATCAGTAGACACATGCCATGGAGGAGGCATGACTGCAAAGTCATACATCACTGTCTCAGTGATGTATGACTTTGCAGCCAGACAACAACACTCTGCACTGTGTCACAATAGTAGGTCATGGGGAATGCAAGTCCTGGAGCTGCACAAGTGCACATGTACATCCCCCCACAACACATCCTCTTAACCCTCATCTGTCCAGGTCATACCTATTGGACATATGGGAGACCTGTGACACTACCCTCTGAACCTGAGCCCCTCACACTCTGCTGTGCATGGGGAACAGCTGCCTGAACTTCACATTTACATGCCCCAGTCTGCATGGGCAGCTGATCAGACACCTATGTGTCACACAAGTATCGTCTCCTATGGTCACATCTCCAGTGGCATGCTGAGCCCCTACCAAGAAACTCCACAGCAGTCCTGGCGACTAATCCACAGCACACTGACACAGAGGCAGACACCTGAGGGGTCAAATCACTGTGCACAATGTGTCCTCTGATACACGGGAGTGGGAGTACAGAGTGTATTGTATGGCCTGGAGTAGGCATGACTGTCCAGCCCCACATGAATGAGGGATGAGCCCTGGACTGTAGGCAGCTGGCTAAGTATGTGTGACACACGTCATATACATACTCCTGGGGCCCAAACATTGTTCCCACCCGCAGCATGGGTGTGTGCCAGGTACCCCAGCCACATGTGGTGGATCAGCTCAGCAATTGGACCACAGATCAAAGTAACACGCTGAATACATGTCAGAATACAGGCATTGTGTAAGCAATGGACCCACCCATGATGCCCACCACAGAGTCAGGGAAACAGATGCTGTCTCCCACCTTGAGTCAAGCAAACTGCAAGGACACAGTCCTAAGTGACAGAATTCCCTGCATGTAAGGGCCACACCTGGGTATCAGATGAGGAGTGGGCAGTGCACAATAGAGGGACATGGCTCCTGGACAACATGACTGCTGTACTGTGGCAGTTCAACCTGGCCCGAGGAGGGCACATAGCATGTTAGACAGAGTACACAGTGCAGTCTTTGACTCACCCCCTCCTTGCTGCTCTCTGGCCTTCAGCTGCCCATCCAGGTCTGGAAAGACCACCGCCAGGATCCTGAGCATGTGGGGGTCAGGGTCCGTGTTCCGCCCCTCCTGCGAGGAGGCGACAGCTTCAGCTGGACCCGTGCAATCCTCCGGGTCCAGCCCCGAAGGTCCTGCCACCTCTTTTGGCAGTTGCGGATCCGGCGCTTGTAGACCCCCACGGACCGGACAGCCCGGACGATGTCCTTCCAGATCTCATGCTTCCGATGGGCAGAAGCCTGTCAGGATGACAAAGTGATAAGGCCATTACTACACATGCAACATATCCGTGCATGACACAGTTGCATATACATGTCGCAATCACAGGGGCACATGGTGTACCCAGGCAGTGCACGGCTGCCCATGGACAGTTTTCCAGAAGTCACTACATGGTATCATTGCATGGGGAGTAAAACCCTGTTCAGAAGCACTGTCACTGCACCATACCTGTCCAGTGCAAGTCACTACACACTATGGGGGTGACAACTACTCAGTGAGCCTGCTAGCCAGTGGTGTGCTGACTCTCAGCCTTGCTAGTCAGACAAAATGCACATTCAGAAAGGCAGTGCACAGAACACTCACCTGCTCCCCTGGTGTCCCATACAGCTTGCTGTACTGTGGAAGTAGGCTGTCCAGCAGGGCCTGGTTCTCTTCAAGGCTGAAGGCTGGGGCTCTCTCCACAGTACGTGCCATTGCAGGGTCCAGAGGGGCAGAGACAGCAGCAGTGCAGTGGCAGATGTCGTCCTGGAGCATGTAGTGCAGGCAAGTGGGCTCTCAGGGGAACATGCAGCAATATATATGTGCTGGAGAGGCAGATACTGTCCCTTGTGTCCAAAGTGATAGGTCCAAGTCGTTTGCATCTTCTGAATCTGGCCAATCCATGGAATAGCAGCACCAAAACATGCCCACAGCATCCTTCAAAATTTCAACTTCATGACATACATGATTTTGCAACATTGTTGTGGGTGACCAACTGATTTTCCAGCAACCGACTCGTTCGAATATTCGAAAACGCGTCCGTTGCCAGGCAAGCCCATTGTCAATGGGTGCGCACCGATCGGTCCATTGCAGTACAACGCGCACAGGGGTACAACGCGTACCCGCACACATTGAATGCAATGGGCCGGCCGGAGGCACCGATCGGTCCATTGCAGTACAACGCGCACAGGGGTACAACGCGTACCCGCACACATTGAAAGCAATGGGCCGGCCGGAGGCACCGATCGGTCCATTGCTGTTCAACGCGCACAGGGGTACAACGCGTACCCGCACATTGAATGCAATGGGCCGGCCGGAGGCACCGATCGGTCCATTGCAGTACAACGCGCACAGGGGTACAACGCGTACCCGCACACATTGAAAGCAATGGGCCGGCCGGAGGCACCGATCGGTCCATTGCTGTTCAACGCACACAGGGGTACAACGCGTACCCGCACACATTGAATGCAATGGGCCGGCCGGAGGCACCGATCGGTCCATTGCAGTACAACGCGCACAGGGGTACAACGCGTACCCGCACACATTGAAAGCAATGGGCCGGCCGGAGGCACCGATCGGTCCATTGCTGTTCAACGCGCACAGGGGTACAACGCGTACCCGCACACATTGAATGCAATGGGCCGGCCGGAGGCACCGATCGGTCCATTGCTGTTCAACGCGCACAGGGGTACAACGCGTACCCGCACACATTGAATGCAATGGGCCGGCCGGAGGCACCGATCGGTCCATTGCTGTTCAACGCGCACAGGGGTACAACGCGTACCCGCACACATTGAATGCAATGGGCCGGCCGGAGGCACCGATCGGTCCATTGCTGTTCAACGCGCACAGGGGTACAACGCGTACCCGCACACATTGAAAGCAATGGGCCGGCCGGAGACACCGATCGGTCCATTGCTGTTCAACGCATCACTGTACATGTGACTGGCATATGTCAGCATGCCTATCTCAGATGGACATATGCCAGCCACAGATAGCTCCCAGGGAGTGAGGGGCACACCTACATCACGACAGCCTGTCCAAACCTTATCATAAGGCATGTAAGGCTGCATTTCCTATTGTGTGTATGTTGGTGTACATGTTGTCCTGTGGGTGTCACCTGTGGGCAGCCACCCCCAGGCTGTGCACGTGTTAATGGGGACAGGATCCTGGGTGTTACGTGTACGTGACCACTGTGATGTGCAACTGTTCATATCTGTGCATGTGCCATGGTCACATTTCACAGTGGTGTTTGTGTATGTCATGTCACATACCCCGTGAGTCCCATGTGGGACGGTATGTTTGAGCCAGGGTGTCCCAGTGGCACAATAGTGATGGCCCTCCACAGTCTTTGTGCATGTAGTGTTTACAATGTCTCTGATTTAATGTGCACAATGGGAGACAGTCTCCACATCCACGTTGTGTGTGCATGGACTCTGATGTTGTGCGTGTGTGTCACAGACGTCCATGGCTCTCCTGCCATGGCAAGTGTGGCCACTACCTGTGGGGGTCATGTTTGTTTTGTTGTGGTGTACACATGATACTCCAGGTGATGCCAGTGTCCATGTGGCATTACAGGGTCCCTGGGAATGTGCCTGTCGTTGAGCTGTGGTGCCTGGGGCACATCTGTCCTCACATGTCACTGGGGGGTGACTGTGACACAGCATCATGATATCCAATGGGCCAACCTGGGACAAATTGATGCCACCTGTAGGACCGTGTTGACAGATGTTGGCCATGTATGTACCATACATGTCGTTCCGGTACTGCACACTTCATGTAGTTGTGCCTCATGATGATGTATGTTGGGATCTTGAGTGTGTTCAATGCCGCATATGTGGGGTGACTGACGATCTTGCTTACTTCTCCTCTGCACTGCAGGGCTCCTGCTGTCCATCGGCCATTCCCAGACCTGGCAACGATGGTGGAACGGGACAGCATCCGACGGTACCGCTTCACCAGGCAGCTGATTGAGGATTTTGCAGTGCAGTTGTCCCCACATTTGCAGCCTGGCCGGCCGTATCCTACAGCGCTGACCCCCAAGGTGAAGGTGATGGCAGCCCTACACTTCTTTGCCACCGGTACCTTCCAACATACTGTGGCGTCTGCTGGTGGGATGTCACAGACCATGTTCAGCCGTGTGCTCCGCGATTTCTTGGCGGCAATGTTGCTCTTCCTGAACCGGTACATCTATTTCCCTAGACTGCGACGACTCACTGACGTGAAGAGTGACTTTTATGCCCTGGGGAGGATGCCGCATGTCATTGGCTCCATTGATGGGACACATGTGGCTTTGGTACCACCACAGGCCCAGGAGCAGGCCTACAGGAACCGCAAGCACTACCACTCGGTCAATGCACTGGTGGTGTGTCTTGCAGACATGACCATCACACACGTGTGTGCCCGTTTCCCTGGTTCAGCACACGATGCCTTTGTGATGAGGAGTAGTCGCATCCCCAGGTTGATGGCACAGATGCAGAACCAGCGTGCCTGGCTTGTCGGTGTGTACTGACTTTGTGCCATTGTGTGTGATCTGATCTGTAGTATTCCGCCCACTTTTCCAAGTCAGCTGATGTGCACTTGTCTGTCCGTAGGTGACTCGGGATACCCCAACATGCCGTGGTTGCTGACACCCCTCAGGAACCCTGTGACACCTGCCCAGATGCGCTACAATGAGGCACATGGTCGGACCAGGAGAGTGATTGAGCGGACCTTTGGTCTCCTGAAGAGCCGCTTCCGCTGCCTGGACAAGACCGGAGGGTCCCTCCCATATGCCCCTGCGAAAGTGTGCAAGATTATCATCGTCTGCTGCATGCTACACAACCTGGCAGTGCGGAAGGAGTTGCCTCTCATCCAGGATGACGATGACCAACATCCGCCACCTGTGGAGGATCCTGGCCTGGACCACGATGCCAGTGACGATGATGATGATGATGGTGATGGTGATGTCCGCACACAGCTCATCACCAACTTCTTTAGCTGAATGTGAGTATCCTGAGGTGTCATGTCAATGATGTGAGTTGGCATGATGTGTGGGTGGTGCTCTGGTGCTGTTGGAGTGTGTCCATGGGCTACTTGACTGGATGTGTGTTGCGATGTGTGCTTACAGGTGGGCTGTACTCCCCAACAGTGTTCACATGCTAACTTGGTTCTGGGTGGGTATCTTGTAACATGTATTGTGCATGAGTTTTGCTGTTCTGTCCTGTACTCCATTGCTTTTGACTGTGTGTCATTTCTGTCCTTCACAGGGTACTTTCAGATTCGTTTGGTCAACTGTGTCCACCGACGACGTGATTGCACATCCAGGCTGGTAGCTGTTGTGTCCCTACAGGTGATGTGCGCCACACCCATGGACTTCCTTCTGTCTACAGTTGTTGACTGTGTGCCCGCTACCAGGTGGGGTTACCTTGCATCTGTAGTGGTTACGGCATGTTGCTACTGTGTAATAAACCTGTGCTTCACTTAGTGATGTGCGTTGTCTGTGGTCACACATTTGACTGCCATTTGCTTACTGCACCTGTGGGCTACTTGACTACAACTGGGAATGGGTGTGGTGTCTGTGCATTGCACCGTCTTCCCTGGCAACATCAGTGTAGGCAATGAGTCAGATGGCCTAGGTGTGTATGTGTTGTGTAGCCCTGGTGGTGTGTCTCCCTCATATGTGTCACGTTGCCTGTACTCACATGCCTGTGTTGTCCTTGCTGTTGCAGTTCGCATACACAGTGTAATTTTGCTGTTCATCATCCCCATAACAGCACCCATGTTGGAATCACGACAGAGGCAAGTATGGTGTATTATTGTGTTTATTGTGATACATCTGTGATAATAGTGCATAGGATGGATTGTGCTGTACATGAATCTTGCAATCCCAAGTTCCTAGATGAATAGAAAGTCCAGGTAGACAGGATCCCCAGTATCGGGGCCACAGTTGTCTGACACATTGTTCCAACTTGTACTCCCCATGCAATGTGTGGGAGTAGTGTTGCCATCAACAGGGTGAACAGTCTGTGCACAAAGGCGAAAATCCAGAACAGATTCAGGCTTCCTGGGAGTTGCGCTTGGCCATCAGCCTCTCACTTTCCCCTCCTCGGACGACCCCTCTTCTTGGGGGGGGCCCTCAAGTGCAGGCTGCTGCGGTGCAGGGGACTCTCCGCCAGAGTCCTCCTCCCTCCCTGTGGCAGTTGCAGTTTGTTCGGTACCAGATGTTGTTGGCACACAGGGAGGTGTGGACTGGTTGCTGTTCATCTGGCGGAGGCATTGTAAAATGTCCCTGTGCACCGCCGTCATCTCATGTAGTACATCCCACTTGGACTCCACGCGGGTCATGTGGGAGTCCACACGTGACATGTGGGAGTCCACACGTGACATGTGTGACTCCACGTGGGACATGTGGGAGTCCAAGCGGGCATGATGGGCAGCCTGCTGCTGTTTGATGTCTCTGAGGAGCCCCACTACCTGGCTGAGCTCTCCGGTGCTGGACTGGTACGCATCAGCTATGCGTACCAGTTGTGGGTCTTCATGCACACCAGCAACGTCTGCAAGCAGCGACCTCTGTCTCCCACCCCTCCCACCACCCCTGCTGACATGTGCAGTGTGTGCAGTTGCACGCACAGATAACCCTGGTCCACCTTGGGGGTTGGTGGTGGTGGTGGTGTCCATGGCCCCAAGTTGGTCCAGGGTCACTGCGCTGGTGTTGTTCCTTATTCTGTCCATGTCGGCAGGGATGGTATTCGTGGTGACAGTCGTTGGAGGGGTGGGTGCAGGGGGTGCAGCTGGTGGACCTGCTGGTGCTGCAGCTGGTGGTCCTGCTGGTGCAGCATGTTGACTTGCACCGGATGTGCCAGGTTGTTCTTCATCGTCCGAGGAGGACAGAGGCTGTACGACGCCAGTGAGCTCGGCATCCTCTTGAGCCTGGGACTGGGACTCCTCAGCGTCTGCTGCTGTGTCCCTATCATCACCTGTTTTTGGGAGACACAAACAATGTATGTCATGTTTCTGCAGGCATCAGTGGTTGACACACCTGACAGTTGTGACTGTGCCTCGGGGTGCGGGCCTGTACATTGTATTGTCCTAAGTCGTCACAGTCAGGGGTTGATATTGGTGTGGCACATTGTCCTGCATTATTTGGGCATTTCTATGTATTCTCTGGGGTGTGAACATGGTCTGCATTGATTGTGTTTGGTTGACAGCCAGACCTCCTTCCCACCCACCCACCCACCCAGTCAGTTATCCCACCATGGAACGTGCTTGCATTGCAGGGAGTGTAAGTTGTCTCTCAGGATGTCAGTCAGTGGTGTCCTGCTGTTTGTTGGTGCACAGTTGGCAGCAGGGTCTTGTGCTCCCCACAGCAGTAGCCAGTGTCAGCCATCTTGTGAGTCCTTTTCCACTCCCTGTGATGTGAGCATGGTTCAGGGTGGTGTTGATGGGCCAGTTGTGAGGCTGAGCAATGTCTGTGACTACGACTCCCATCATGCTATTGCCTCCACCCCCTTCCCAGCATGCCCATGCTTCCTTCCTTTGACTCTGCTTCCCTGTGGGGTGGGCTGGCTGTGCTGACAGGATGGCTGGGAGTGTTGTCCTGGCAGTTGTTTGGCTAAGAGTCCCAAGAGTGTCCCTGTGCTTCACACAACATAACCCAGGGTGGTGGTGCTTTGTGGGATCTTGTGTTAGGATGGAGGGCATTGCATTCTACCAGGTGGGTACTGTGGAGTTTGTGTTGGGGGGGGTGAGGGGAGGTGCTGGTGACTATGGTCAGTGCTGCAAGTCCCCCTTCCCACCCAGCCAGCCAGATATCCCACCATGGAACGTGCTTGCATTGCAGGGAGTGGAAGTTGTCTCTCAGGATGTCAGTCAGTGGTGTCCTGCTGTTTGTTGGTGCACAGTTGGCAGCAGGGCCTTGTGCTCCCCACAGCAGTAGCCAGTGTCAGCCATCTTGTGAGTCCTTCTCCACTCCCTGTGATGTGAGCATGGTTCAGGGTGGTGTTGATGGGCCAGTTGTGAGGCTGAGCAATGTCTGTGACTACGACTCCCATCATGCTATTGCCTCCACCCCCTTCCCAGCATGCCCATGCTTCCTTCCTTTTGACTCTGCTTCCCTGTGGGGTGGGCTGGCTGTGCTGACAGGATGGCTGGGAGTGTTGTCCTGGCAGTTGTTTGGCTAAGAGTCCCAAGAGTGTCCCTGTGCTTCACACAACATAACCCAGGGTGGTGGTGCTTTGTGGGATCTTGTGTTAGGATGGAGGGCATTGCATTCTACCAGGTGGGTTCTGTGGAGTTTGTGTTGGGGGTGTGTGAGGGGAGGTGCTTGTGACTATGGTTAGTGCTGCAAGTCCTCCTTCCCACCCACCCAGCCAGCCAGTTATCCCACCATGGAACGTGCTTGCATTGCAGGGAGTGGAAGTTGTCTCTCAGGATGTCAGTCAGTGGTGTCCTGCTGTTTGTTGGTGCACAGTTGCCAGCAGGACCTTGTGCTCCCCACAGCAGTAGCCAGTGTCAGCCATCTTGTGAGTCCTTCTCCACTCCCTGTGATGTGAGCATGGTTCAGGGTGGTGTTGATGGGACAGTTGTGGGGGTGACCAATATCAGTGACTACGACTCCCATCATGCTATTGCCTCCACCCCCTTCCCAGCATGCCCATGCTTCCTTCCTTTTGACTCTGCTTCCCTGTGGGGTGGGCTGGCTGTGCTGACAGGATGGCTGGGAGTGTTGTCCTGGCAGTTGTTTGGCTAAGAGTCCCAAGAGTGTCCCTGTGCTTCACACAACATAACCCAGGGTGGTGGTGCTTTGTGGGATCTTGTGTTAGGATGGAGGGCATTGCATTCTACCAGGTGGGTACTGTGGAGTTTGTGTTGGGGGGGGTGAGGGGAGGTGCTGGTGACTATGGTCAGTGCTGCAAGTCCCCCTTCCCACCCAGCCAGCCAGATATCCCACCATGGAACGTGCTTGCATTGCAGGGAGTGTAAGTTGTCTCTCAGGATGTCAGTCAGTGGTGTCCTGCTGTTTGTTGGTGCACAGTTGGCAGCAGGGCCTTGTGCTCCCCACAGCAGTAGCCAGTGTCAGCCATCTTGTGAGTCCTTCTCCACTCCCTGTGATGTGAGCATGGTTCAGGGTGGTGTTGATGGGCCAGTTGTGAGGCTGAGCAATGTCTGTGACTACGACTCCCATCATGCTATTGCCTCCACCCCCTTCCCAGCATGCCCATGCTTCCTTCCTTTTGACTCTGCTTCCCTGTGGGGTGGGCTGGCTGTGCTGACAGGATGGCTGGGAGTGTTGTCCTGGCAGTTGTTTGGCTAAGAGTCCCAAGAGTGTCCCTGTGCTTCACACAACATAACCCAGGGTGGTGGTGCTTTGTGGGATCTTGTGTTAGGATGGAGGGCATTGCATTCTACCAGGTGGGTACTGTGGAGTTTGTGTTGGGGGGGGGTGAGCGGAGGTGCTGGTGACTATGGTCAGTGCTGCAAGTCCCCCTTCCCACCCAGCCAGCCAGATATCCCACCATGGACTGTGCTTGCATTGCAGGGAGTGGAAGTTGTCTCTCAGGATGTCAGTCAGTGGTGTCCTGCTGTTTGTTGGTGCACAGTTGCCAGCAGGGCCTTGTGCTCCTCACAGCAGTAGCCAGTGTCAGCCATCTTGTGCGTCCTTCTCCACTCCCTGTGATGTGCGCATGGTTCATGGTGGTGTTGATGGGACAGTTGTGGGGGGGGCAATATGTGTGACTGCGACTCCCATGATGCTATTGGCTACACTGACTTGGCCAGCATACACAGAATTCCTTCCTTTGAGTGGTCTTCACTGTGTGTTGGTGTTGTTGTGGTGGCTACATGTGTGGATGTGTGTGTTAGTTCTATTTGTGCCACTGCCTAGCTGTAGTTGTGGTTGTGTTTGTACATGTGTTGGCACAGTTGGATGTGACTTTTTTGATGGCATGTGTTGTGTTTATCTGACTGACATACACATTTTGGGATGATTCTGTTCTAGTTGCTGTGTAATTGCTATGAGTGCATGGTTTGACTCTCCCCTTGACAGTGATGTGTGTGTTTTGTGGCAGTATATTGTGTACATTTGTTGTGTACTCACCAGGCTCTGGGATGTCCTCTAGTCCATATATGCTCACTGGCGGTAGGATGGCCCGCACCTTCTCCTCCCAGGGCCTGAGGTATATTGGCTTGGCAGGAGGGCCACTGCCGGTGTGTTGGCTGTTGATGTAGTCTTGCTTCAGCAGTTTCCGTACCCTCCTGCGCACGTCATACCACCTGTTCTGGATGTCGGTCTTTGTGCGCCGACATGGTGATTGGGCGTTCACCCTGTTGATGATCCTCTCCCACATCTTGGTTTTCTGCGACATGGGGGTCTGTTGGACCAATGTGCCAAACAGCTGTGGCTCTACCCTGAGGATCTCGTCTACCAGGACTTCCAATTCACAATCTAGGAACTTGTGATTCTTCTTGGGGGGCATGGTGATGGGTGGTGATGGTGGGTGATGTGTGTGTTGGTGTGCAGGTGAGGGTGTGTGGGTGTGTGTTGTGCTGGGTGTATGTGAGGTAGGTATTTGTTGGTGTGCTGATGGTGTGTGGCTTGTGTGAGGGATGAGCTGTGGGTGTGTGGTTGCTTTCTCTTGGGTGCTGGCAGTGGAATGGCATTTGCAAAGGCTCATGGTAGTGATTTGTGTCCTTTATATAGGTGGAGTTGTGGGTGTGTCTTTGTTCTCTGTCCCCACCCCCCCAGTATTTATTGGCTTGGTAATTGCTTGTTTGGCCTTTTTTGGTTGATTTTTCCTTTGTGCTGTTTGTGTATGTTGGAAACGTTCTTGTGACCGAGTCGGACCCTGCATTGGTCTCGTACTGTGTTTTCCGTTTCGTTCACGCTGTGTTTGTGCAGTTTTGTATGCTGCGTACGCGTCGGTCGCGGTGTATTGTGTTGCTTCGGCTCGGTTTTGTATGCGTGTCGGTCGTACGGCTTGTCCTCCGTCCGACTCGGTCGTGTTTTCGCGCCTTGCATCGTACTTTGCGGGTTGGAGTTGGCGGGTACGATTCGGTCGGATTTGTTCCGGGTGCGTGTCGGTCGGTTGGATTCGCGTGTTTTTCCGGCCGGATTGCTATTTTCCGAGCGGCTCGGTCGGTCGGCTTGGTTTCCTGACGTGTCGGTCGGATTTATCGCGGCTTGCATCGTACTTGGCGTGTCGGGCGCCACTGGTACGTGTCGGTCGGTAATTTTTCCGGCTCCGAGTCGGTCGGTGCTTTTTCCGGCCCGAATCGGAATCGACCTCTAAGTGTTTTTATTATATTGTCAAATTAATTGTGACTTTTTAATGTATGAATGATAGTATGATTGAATTAGTATAATTGGGGTATTGTTTTAATATTATAAATTTCTGCCATTATCTCATTGTTCATTAATAAAACATTTTTTTATATTTTATATATAACTATCAGATATTGTGGTTCTCTCTTTGTCTATATATGTGTTTCAATTCATTAGACAATTGTTGTGATTTAATATTATTGTTGCCTTAAGTCTTTTACACTAGATTCACTAACCCTGCCTTAAGGAACTGTACCCTATTAGCAGGGGGCCTCTATCTTTACAATATATGTGTATATAAGAGTACATCCCTGTTTATTGGACACCGCTTGGTGTCCCGGGTTATGTTCCCAAAAGTGTCTTCCATCAATATATGAATCTTTTATAAAATATTTATGTGTGTGCAAATAAGAGGAACTTTTTCTTGATTGAATACCGTTTGGTGTCCCTGGTTATTTTCCAAACGTGTTTTCCAGCATTATTTGAATTTCTTGATCCATGCTGTATCTTGTTTCTTTTTGTCTGTTTGACGGTATCTATATGTGTCAATGTATGTGTTAATTAATATTTCCATGGTCCTGTGATTTTTGTGAACACATAAGTCTATTGTAGGTGTATATGTATACCTCTTCTCATGTTTGTATGTTGTGTTTTTAGTCATTTGACATATATTTAATTATATTTATATATGTCCATATGTGTTATCTTACAGCCCTGAAGAAGTCCAATGTTCTGGATGAAACGCGCTGCCTGTTTTCTGCTGTACATACAGCCTTTACGTGAATATGACTGAATAAAAAGAAGATTTGAACGCATCTCTGGAAATCACATTAAATTGTTTGGATATCTTGAATATAATTGTTGCATGGTGCACCTTTTTACCTTGTCTGAATCTGTATAGTCCTGTTAGGACTGGACCTTGGCAGTGGGTGCTTGAACAGTGTACACAATGGCAGACACATGACGCTTCTCTTCTTTCTGATATATTAGGGATATCAGGATAGGTGTGATCTCTTATGTGGGTCTTGCTATCGTGCTTATGTTTGATTATTTTCTCTTTATTTCACTGCTAAAAAGCAGTGGGGCGACGCTTCTCTGCCTTAGCAGAGGAGCCACCACTGGGCATTCTCATTCCCTCTCTCAGCAGGTATGCAGGCTTCTAGGTATTAGGTGGACCTTCATCGCAGTATGAGCAAACTTCATGTGATGTCCCCATAAGTCTGGGAGACTGGCTATCAGACAGACATCAGCCCTGGTGACACCAAAGACCTTCACATATTTTGGTCATGAAGAACTTGGACCTGGAACATAGTAGGGCAGTTTTGATCTCACTTTCATACACAATTCCAGACAGTGTGGATCTACTGTCTAAGGTTCAGAAGCGGTTTGGGTTGGTCTCTCCTGTAAATATCATTTTCAGGCTACTTCTCCAGACACATTGTTTGCGCAAAGTGACGGTTCTCAGAGCAGTAACAATGTGGCTGGCTACAACCAGGAGCATCCAAATCATAGACACAATGAAGTGGAGTTCTCTGCACCTGGCTGCCATCATATTCTTGCAGCAGTCATCATGGACAGGCAAAAGGGCACATCGTGCTTAGAAACTTCCTCACCTTAAACAACAGAAACTACTGCAGTCTCACCCCTTTCTCCTGTCAACTACAGCTCCTACCCAGGATAGGACTAACCTATAGGGCAATCAGGCAGTGTCCATAGGCTGGTCTGACAGGTCAATGTGTGGGCGAATTTTGTGGCTGTTTCAGGGCCTGTTTTAAGGTCTGCTGGGATGAGTTTTGCTCTTATTTACCTGATGTTAAAACAATCATTGCCTGCAGCAAGCTCAAATCCATTCACTCTTCCTCAACCTGAAAACCACTTACACTGTGTGTCTTTTCAAGTTCAAAACTACACCAGTTTGCTAACATAGGCCACATTTTCCCCCTATCTAACTCACTAATGCGGGTCACTTTAGTTTTGGTGCCTGGGCCTATTTTCTATCCCAGTCGGACCTGTTCCTACCAGCTACCAAACTGCAATGCTCATGAAGAACTAATCAGTAGTCCCCTGTTAAAAAGGGCCTCGTGGAAATGCTAAAGAAATCCCTGTCTCCATCATCCTCACTTTATTGTTTGGGCATTCATTCTCCAGCTACAAGAATATAGGTGATACACTTTAACTGTCTCTGAGTAGCTTTGCCCCTCCCATCTTGTGCCATGCTAATGCAGGGGCATCAAAAATAGATTCCACTTGATTCAGTACTCATACTCAATAAGCATACAGAGTGGCCCATTGATCTAGGTTAAAAATATGCCAGACATCTCCTTTAAAAAGAATAGAGCTCGATAGCAAAGACATCATGGGCCTGATTATCAATGGTCAAAATGGGTGCAGGATAAACATTTTTAACATCTATTACCGCCCTATGAGTAAGAATACTGAATCACCTACATTAAAATTGTTGGCTCATTATCTCTAAAAATGCCCATACAAACTGACTGTCATACTAGCAGGTGATTTTAACACCACGTTTGAGCCCTTGGGAGGACTGACAGCCATCTATGACAGGGAGGATGAGGCAAGGGGCATTGGAAGGCTGGATACAAAACCACTTCAAAATTGGTTATCTACTGTTCCACAGCTACTGTCCCTCACTATGACTTTTGGCTTATGTGCCTGTAACGGCGGATTTAGGTCAGTTCTTTAACTCGCTCACACTTTTAAAAGTGGAACTAGTCAGAGTTTCATTGACTATGTTATTATAGACATAGACCTCTGGAATTTTGTAATAGATTTTGAAATTGTATCCTGTACAGATAGCGATCACAATGCTCTTAAACTAACAATGAAAGTTAATCTGTTTATAATTTAAATCCAGTTACCCAATCTGAGTCAACTCTAACTCTTACAAACAACAGACGAGCTGTTAGCTGGTCTATGCTAAACCTTAAACCTAGCATATTACTACAAATTTATTCTGCATTTAACAGCATTTTGGGTCCATTTGAGACACTTTCCCCATATGAAAACCTCTGAGTAAATTGCATGAGGAACTTATTAAGGTTCTCCACTCCCTTTGTACCAAAGAAATGAAGTTAAACAAGGGAAGAATGAACCAATCCCCTTCCTGGTACTCAGGTGAGTGCCGTAAAGCTAAGGAGAACCTAATAAGGGCAATCAAGCAGGGTGATTGTAACCATATAAAGCAACTTCAAGCCAGTTATAAATTAATTATTGTCACACATAAACAGGAGTGGGTCAATTCAAATTGGCTAGCCTTAAGTGAAGCATCTAAAAATCAGGACTAGAAAATATTCTGGCAGATTTTTTCATACGGGGAAGCAAGAATTCTTAGTTCTATCGAATATGAAGTGCAACCCCAGCAATAGATTGACCATTTGTCGGCTACAAAATGCTGCATCCCCTCAGATGGAACCTGTAACAGCTGAACTTGTAACTGCCTCACACGATTTGGGTAGCACCACATTTACCAAGTATTCCCCATTCATACTAGAAGAAATATTTAGGACTAATGAATCACTACGCCCAGGCAATGCACTGGTCTCAAATAAGGTCCCGGGTTCCTTTTTTGTTCTGAGCCCGAGTTGTGGGGTCCATATATCAATGCGCTTTCCAATAAAATCATAAAAGAAGTCAGTTTACCTACTGCGTGGCTCGGAGACAAAATGATCCCTATTTACAACAAGGGTGAAAGGGCGCTTTCCAGTAACTGCAGACCTATAAGTCTGATTGGCAAACTCCAAAAAGTATTCTGCCATCAGGTTCTAGACATACTGCAAAATTGGCATGAAGAATCAAAGGTCCTGTCCCTGTTCCAAGTAGGGTTTTGTCCTAAAATAAGCACTATCAACCAGGTCTTTCGATTAAATCTTATAGTCTGGAAATATATGGAGGTCTCTAAAGACAATCTCTACATAGGATTTGTACATTTGAGGGCTTGATTAGACCTGGTCCCTAGACATCAGCTATGGCTTTCCCCAAGCAGCAATGGGTGTAGAATCCAGCCTATTCAATGTCCTCATCAGACTTCATAATGGGAACTTTGCCCAAGTAAGATGGGGAGAGAGCTCAAAGACTGAATTTCCATCTATCACGGTGTGTGAAAGGGATGTGTGCTCGCCCCCAACTTGTTCGCCCTCTACATAAATTACGTGGTTGACTTTTGTCAACTTGCACTCATGATTGTTCCAAACTGGGGGGTATTCAAACTCCGGCTTTACTATTTGTGGACAGCACTGTATTAATATCCCACACTCCATCCGGATTATAGAACCTTCTGAATAGCTTTGCCAACTACTGTGACCAATGAGGATTGGAAGTAAATACTTCCAAAACAAAGATAATGGCCTTGAAAGCACACAGATTCTTCAAGGGGGGATTCTATATCAGGGGCTAAACTCCAACAAGATTATTTTGATTATCTGGGAGTTAGGGTCAATAAATTTACCAAATCGAAGGCCCAAATACTGAAATTGGAATTGTCCCTATTCCATGACTTCATTACATCAAGCAGCAACTTGGAATGTTAGGAATGGGTATGCACTGGTCTAAGCCAACCCTAGTAAACAACCAACACCAAGGTGATAGTCTAAGAGAAATATTGGGCCAATAAGACCCATTCTTACCATCAAAATGCCAAGGCTGGTGGGCTGGTTGAAGAGTTTCTGTCTTTCAAACCTACCCCTAGATTAGAAACATACATGAATATTTTGGTACCACCTCTAGTGAGCACACTGCTTCTGAAATTAAGTGTGGATACATTGCTTGTGAAAACGTTCCCTTACAAGTGGAACCCCAGCCACAACAAAACCCGAAACTGCCCTTTCTGCAATTGCAGTTCGGAAGATGTAGAACATGTACTATTTTTCTGCCCAGCTTACATCAAAGCCAGGAGGTCCTGGCTTAAAACTATTTGCATCCTTCTGGGTGTGAAACATTATAGAGAAGCTTACTAAATCATAAGGACAGATTGCAGCAGCTCAATTGTGCTAGGCCTTGGCAGCTCCTTGTAAGCAGTCTAGCGAATAAGGAAAATAGCAGGATTTTCACTCTAGCACTTTATAGAAATTAGTAAATTTCACCTTAACTGATTGCAACGATTGTTGAAAATTTTATGCACTTATTTTAACTTTTTAAGATGTATTTTCGAACATGTTTTACAACGTGATAATTGAAAATTTGACAATGTCTTTTCGCGCTAACTTTAAATGTACTCGCAAATGTTTTATTATTTTATTGCTTAAATATTTAATAATAACATGCAGAGACCTATTACAATACAGAGCTACACATGCACTGCACATACGCTGCACACACCCACACACACTCATATTCAGCATATACACGGAATTTTACTGCAAGGTTCTGGATTTCACCTAAAATGAAAGGGGTCTGTACACCATGCTCTCACTAACTCAAAGAAAAAGGCCTGGTTGCACTACAAATTCTCGAAACATGGTATGCTGCTACCACCTCTAAATATGATACCCCCAAGGCCACTAGTCCACTGCTTGCTATGGGGGTGTGCTTGGTGCACCTCTCAGGATCACAGGACAGGTCCTAGACCTTGATTTTGTCAAAGACAGGCCTACGCCTCTGCGCACATGGTAGCTTAACTTGATACCAGGGCCAAAATAGAAGTCAGGATATCAGTTTCACATCCAGTCAGGCAATCAGGGCAGGGGTACATATATGGGACAATCTTTTCCCAACAGTGATGTTTTGTTATAAAATACTGTTAGACCTGGCACCATTGGTGTATGTCTCCCTTCCATTTTTTGCCTTTGCCTCCCATGTTTTGCTGTGTGTTGCACTCCATTTTTGCTGGTCTAGATGCTTCGGGCACTTTGCCACTGCTGTTCAGTGCCAAAGTGCAAGTGCTCCCTTTTGTAAATTGTGTTATGGATTAGTGTTTCTATGATTGGCTATTTGATTTACTTGTCAGCCCCTAGTATAGTGGACTGTGTGTGCCCAGGGCCTGTAAATCAAATGCTACTGGTGGGCTGGCAGCACTGGTTGTGCCACCCACCAAAGCAGCCTGTAAAATGTGACTCAGGCTTGCCATTGCAGAGCCTGTGTGCAGTCTGGGACTGCCATGTCGACTGGGCAAGTGGACACACTTGTCAGTCCCAAAACCTTCCCTTTTCTACATATTAGTCACCCCTAAGGTAGGCTCAAGGTACCCCTGTGGGCAGGGTGCATTGTATGGAAATGTAGGACATGCCCTGATGTGTGTGGCATGTCCTGATAGTGAAATACTGCCAATTTAGTTTTCACTATTGCAAGGCTATCTGTTCCCATAGGACAGAATGGGGAGTTTGTTTATAACATCTTATAAACATAACTGACCCTGGGAACAAGATGGAAAAGTAAAGTTTAGTATGCTTGAACTCAGAATGTTAAAGTGCATCTTTTAGTGAGGGTGATTTTTACATTCTGTGTTTGAAAATACCACTTTTAGAAAGTAGGTATTTTCTTGCCTAACCATCCAGTGTGCCTCTGCTACATTTGTGCATTGCATGTCTGGCTTTTAAATGACAGGGGCTGAAGAGGGGACAGTGGCTCCAGAAGTCTGATGAGTCAGGGCTGGGCTGAATAGACCTGGACTGCATTTAGAGTAGGGGGAGGAGATTTACTTTTCACCTGAATGGGCCTGGTCTGCCTTCAACAATGCAGTCTCCACCTCCTGCCAGGAAGCTGCACCAGTGAGGATAGAACTGGTTTTGGCTGGGTACAGACACTCTCTGCCTTCAGAGAACAAAGGATTTTTGGGTATAAAAAGAGGAGCCCAGACCCCAGACTTTTAGATCACTTCTGGGAAATCAAGAGGAACCTTTGCCAAGGAAAAGAGCCAGATAAGCTGAGGAGAAATACTGCCCCTGTGCTGTTTACTGTCTGGGGTTGGCCTGCAGTGGCTGCTTGCTGCCAAGGAAAGGAGAAAAGGGCTTTGCTGCTTGCGTTGTCTCCTGCTTGAAGAAGAAGAGCTCCAAGGGCTTGAACTGAGCTTGCCCCCTGTTCTAGAGGTCTCAGGAACAGCAAAGACCTCACCGTGTCTGTGTGCACGGTCTCTGATCGTCGTCGCAGAAGAAAAGGGTAACCAACTCTGTCATCGGATCTGTTGCAGGATTGCGTGTCCTGAAAGCACTGCCGAGAGCAACGCCTCACTTCGCAACGCAACCCTGGTCTCACCGACTCCGTCAACGAGCCGCTGCTTGCACCGCATCCCATGGACG
>CAWUFW010028856.1:0-20348 GCA_963921515.1 Calotriton arnoldi | reverse complement strand
CCGGCCCGAATCGGATTCGGCCCCAAAGTATTTTTATTTTTATATTAGTTAAATGTCATGAAATTTTCTATATAACAATATCATATGACATAATATAACTAATAAAAAAATGAAAATCACAAATAAACATTGCCCACCCTCAATAATATTAAAAACAACTTACAGTTGAATAGCTGTAGAATATCCTCGAAATAGATGAAATAAAAAACAATCCAAAGCAAAAATAATCCATGTAGTAACGAAATACCCCAAAAAATGTAAAAATACAACTGTAGATAAAAAATCCAACACAGCAATCCTCTCGATAAAGAAACCATAAAAACCCAAAAATATTTAGCTGTAAAAAACGCTCCAACAACCCGATCAAAAAAAGGAAATGTATAGCAACTTGTTTTAAAACAAGAAACCACAATTTCCTTTATTTAAAACAAAAAACAAAAACACGGGGACAACTCCATCTGTTCACCGAAGCCCGAACCTGTAAATAGAAGCAAACAACACCCACCCATAACAAATATATAAACCCACAAATCGAAATAACAACATATAATAAATATAAACACAGATAGTAAAATAATAAGTAAAATTACATTGCATTCTAATAACATTAGATAGTAAATAAAACACGAAATCACTAACCTACGTAAACACATAACTTTCGTAAAAACGTTTAAATAACACTTTTACAAATACATTGACACTACCACTAACTTAACACTACCTTAAAAATAACTTAAAAGTAAACTTACTGGAACGGAGACGAAGCAGCTCCCAACCGCGAGGTTCCGTCTTCATAAATGACCCAAACAATGAAGTAGATAGTTCAAAAAGTGAATAAATGAAAATAAAATGGCGGCATAATTAAAACAAAAATAGGACTAACTCCCCATAGGAATGAATGGAAAACAATAAAAAATGCTTTAAAAATGTTTAAAAATGTATATCTATATTTTTTTAAACAATGTTTAAAATAAACATATAAAAAATCTAAAATATACATTAATTATTTTACTATACAAAATTATAATATAATAATTAATGTTTATTAAAATATATGTTTATTACATACACTTAATTTCCAAATATTATACAAATGTTCAAACATATATATGTACTTTTCAAAATATCTATGGAAAAAATGTGTAAATTATTTAACATACTAAATTTTATTTTATTAAAATAAAATTTAATATGCTATATAATAAAACATAATGTAATAAAATGTACAATGTATATATATTCCAACTCCTGAACTTTTGTAAATTATGATATAAAAATGTAAAAAAAGTTGACAAATATTTAGATGTTTGAATTAAAAAATATTAAACAATACAAAAGATACTGTATATTAATGTAACATTTATACTGTTTTACTTTACCATTATATATGTATACCAAAAAAATGTAAAATGTTTAAAAACTGTCAAATACATTTGTACATCAATGTAATAAAATATAATTTGTTGAACATATCTAAACAAATGTTACAATATCCTAATAAAATGTGAAAAAACAAAACAAGGTGTATTATTTCTTGCAATGTTGTAATAAATTGTAAATACAAATTAAGGGGCCCATTACGATGGCGGGCGGAAGCACCACTGCCGTGCTGGCGGATGCAAAAAGCACCAGTTACCGCCGGCACGCAGCAGTCCACAAGCCCGCCCAATTACGATGCGAAAAGTAGGCCAAACACCGCCGGCAAGCCAGCAACACCGTCCGCCATCAAAGTGCGCCCGTTCACGTAGCGGCGCAGCACAACTGACACACACCGTCCGACGAAACACGTCCCGCCCGGCGCATAAATTACGATGCCGCAAACAAACGGCTCCCACGGCCAAGAGATGCCGTACGACAAACCGAAGCGGCAACACGGATGCCGAGCACGGACAACGAAGAAGCGGCTCCCCGAGCATGAATCCAGCACTGCAGGCCCTCCCCATGCTCCTGCTGATGCACCACCAAGGACGCAACGTACCGCGGAGACGCAGGTAGGCACACACACAACAAGTGCACGCAAACAGCGCACACAGTGCAAGAGGCGGAAAAAGCGGACAACCCCCACCAGCGCGTGTACACTACACATCCACCATTGCATCCACATATGACACACAGGCCAAATCGTAACATCGCGGAACACATGTGTACACACCACCTGGGACTAGGAACCAACCACCCCGTCACGGCCCCAAAGCGCCGATGACGCCGCCACACATGCGCACAACGCAGAGGCCAACCGCAGCGCCATGCATGCGTCGCACACAGACACAGGGACACAACCAAGCAGCACACACATCAGCCCCACCCCGAACGCACATGACACGTGACAGGCCTGCCACAGACATGTCCCCAACGCCCAATTCACGGACAACACCCAACGCCACACAACCGACGCACACATGTCAGTGAAGACACGCAACAGCAGGACACACCCCAGTGTAACAAACATGGCGTAGCACACAGCGGCGGCAACACCAACTAGGAGAAGCAGGGCCCCTTCGGGAAGAGGAACGCCAGTACCACACTGAAACACCCATACCACCCTGCACATATGAACAAGACATATAAAACGGAACACCAAAGAGCCCGGGGACCGACAACAGGTGGCCCAAGAATAACATTCACACACAAGGCCCAACGCAGAGCGGAAAGGCAGCCTGCCGCCCACACAAGGGAGAGCAGACAGCACTGAATGACCTTCCATTCCAACTCCGAAACCACAGCCCTACGACAGAAGCCGGTGAATACAGCCATTGTCCAAGAATAGACCAACACAGGCTTGCCGAGGAGACCGACCACAGGGCAGATAGCGCATATCACAGAAGCACACAACGGACGGGGAAGAAAGAAGAAAACACTCCCCCATGTCGGCCACATGCAAGTTAATTGGAAGGAGTCACACATCACTGACCTTGAACTGTCTGAGAAGCATGTGGGAAGAGGGCCCGTGTCCTCCAAACAAGCCAACAGAACACAAGTCCTGTCTCCCTACGACTACACAGAGCTCACAGCAACCTCGGAGCGTGCACATTGCAGACTGCACACACAGCCGGAGCACGCCACCACAACGCACCGCTGCGAAATGGCAACCGCAACACACCTACCCAACTACGCCGAACAGCTCAAGCTGTACAAAACCAACCTGTTCCATACATTGGGATGCGATCTCCTGTCCCTGCTGAACGTAAGTTACCGACTGACTTACCGCATCACATTGTTCAGCTGCGTCATGCCCGTCTTCTACTGTCGGAGGTGTCCCTACCAGCATCCCGTGGAGATATGCCTCTCCAACCCGGCATGTCTGAAGGCGGACCTGCTACCACTACTCCTCCCTCTGGACGCACACGACAGGGCCTGCTCTGCCTATGGGGGCATGGCGTATGTGGCCAACATCGCACCCGCACTGAAATGGGACCACTGTGCCTCCACACGACGGATCATCGAGAACAGCTACATCGAATGTCACCCAGCATGCCCCATCATGGTCCTCCAAGGGACAACTTACGAACAACACCTTGACAGCCACCATCCGCTACATTGGCTGGCAAACATGTACACCACCAATGACATGGAAGCCCTGCTGGACGGCATCGCATACCTGACAACCTGTAAATACGTCGGACCACAACGCAGGTTCCCCGAGTGACCTATGATGTCCAACCCCGCACCCATGCTTAGCTTCCGCACGGACTGGCCAGTCACCACCACAACAGCCATACCAAACGACCGGCAACTGTAACCACACCATCAACGACATCGCCATGACATCGGATATGACCGGGACATGCACACTGTTCCCCATCACATCCAGGAACACCGCATGCATCGTGGGAGGCAGTGGCATGGGCTCTGTGTATCGCACCCACATGGACGGAACTGCACGAACAACCAGGACACGACATGGATCCAGCGCACATGGACACACACACCGCTCAGTGGACATGAATAGGTCGCCTGGAGTCTGTGGGTGCTGCACCCCTCCCACCCCCGCCCCGGGAATCCCATACCAGGACCTTTGCATGGACGACAAGTGCATACAACAACAACACGACCCCAGTGACTGTGACATGTCCAGTAACCACCACAGTGCAACAACAAGTGGCACGCCGCTGCATGCACGCAAGCACATGCCCTGATGTCATCTCACATGCACGCGTGCATGAGGAACAACCGCAGCAAACCTGTCACATGGAACTGAGATGGACTGTGCCCATGATGCCAAGCGGTCTGGTAGGCTACATGTATACCGTCTGTGTCAAAGTCCGCAGCTCCGCAGCAATACGTAAATGTACATTAGCACAGCCTTGGCCAAGCAGATGTCACTCTGAAGCCCACATCCCACATGCAACAGCCAATCACATGTAACCCCACACCCTATCCCATTTGCAATCATGCTCAGTATATCCTCAACATGTATTCCGCTGCCAGTAGTGTCCACTATACTGCATCACAGAGGACAGAAGACTCAATATAATGTTTGAAACCAAAACTGTCTCCGCTGACTCATTTCACAAGTACGAATGAGAGAGGATGAGAGTATGTGAAGTACACGGCAGTCGTGACATGACCATGTAGTCCACTGGTATTGGATGTCAACGCAAATGAGTAGCACTACTGTGGAAGACACACATGTGTCGTGTGAAGTCGTATGGACGCAGTGCTTAGGTGGGTGGGTGCGGCGGGTAGATGCGCACATGCCAAGTTGGAGCACGCCGTGTTGGGAGGGGTCATGAACAGTACACCACCGCTTCCCTGGGCATTGTGAGAGGACACCTGTCGGGGGGAGTGAACACGTGTGTGCACAGCAGCCGGGCACACGTACAAAGCGGTACCAGGCGCACCTCAGCCCACCCTCTGTGGACAAGCTGGATCCTGTTGTGCGCCCGCCATGCCCCTTGACAAGGCACACACAGCCCCAGTCGACCAGGTGTAACCCCAACATAGTCAATCCGCACAGGCGATACAGGGCACGGGATGGCAGTGGAGCATGGTGTGTGAGAGGTCTCCTCGCGCTCCTCCTGGTCATATCACGCAGGCAATAGAACCTCAACGTCTAGCATGGCACAAGTCAAATGGAAGTGTAGGGGGACGCACCACAGCACGAGCAGCACTGACGTCACGGGAGGTGGCTCGCACCATCCCATCCATTGCCCATCATACCAACCACGCCACATGCCATTGCGACTAAGTGCAAGCGCGTGCGCCACCACCCCCGAGCCCTCCCCAGAGAGGCCAAAGAGTGAATGTGTGGGCCATCAGCCACAGACGGACGCGGCCTGGCCGCAAGGGCAGCCACAGCCACTGGGTGTCGCAGGTGGCGGATCCGGAAGGCGAAGACTGTGATGCATAGTCCATGCAGGCCGGGTCTCCATTTGGGGCACCACGCAGGTGGACGGCGTCCCGCCACACATCATACCCTGAGACAGCCCACTCGTGCAACTGGACCCACACATACACTCCTTGCCCTCTCTGGTGCGAGCTTGGGGCTGCCTGTGCAAGCGCTAGCCTCGCAGGTGAGCATGCATATTGGGGGAGCGAGGGGAGGACATGAGGGCTGGGGCGAAGATGACTGTATCACTGTCAGTTAGTACAAGGGATGACCCAGATGTGGAAAGGAAGAGACGTGTCCCGTGTGTACTGCAACTAGTCGCCAATCCAACTACCCCCATGTCCGGAATGTAAGCCCGCACCTAGGCCCGCCCATCCGCCACATCGAACATACCACCAGCACGACAACCTTCCCATTCGAAACACTGACTGGGGGTGGCGACCAGTGTACAATCATGTGTAGCCTACCCACGCGTACATGTGGGCCCTCCATGATCCATGTCACCTGCGGCAAAGTCATGACATGCGCAATGAGGGAAGTGAGGAGAGCTGTCCGCCCCACGCGCAGAAGGTGCATCAGCTCCACAGACCCAGCAGCGAGTCCAGCAGGGGTCACATGTGCAGGGGCAGCTGTGCCTGGTGTGAAGGCACATGCATATAGACAGCACATCGACCAATGTGTAGTCTGCCCACATCTACAGTCCATCATCATGCGGACATAGGAATTGAACACAGGGCAACACATCTTAGTTGGTGCACCCACCGTGACCAACAATGCGCAATCATCGACGTACCCGCCCTGTGCATGGCCCCCCACCCAACGGAGGCACATCCAGTGCCACCATCCCACACACACAAGCCTTCCACGGAACATGCTGTGTCCAATGGTCAGTACAGAGTCAGCGCCCATCTGGTGGATCCTGAACAGGAGACACATGCACACACATGCCAGCTCCCACTATGTACGTCTGCCACCTGGCACGTGCAATGTAACCTCTCACCTGTGACGTGTGACTGCAAGCACACAGCCGTCTTGGCATGGGGCTGTCAATGTGGACACCTGTCAATGTTTCGGGAGGTGTGATCCGTACAGTGCTGTACATAGGGTGCAGTGCTGACACCTACTACTGTCTCATATCCCCTCGTGCCACAGGTCCCACTTGTTTTGGCCGCTCAGCCTGTGCCCACATCGTCGTCGTCGTGTGCCATACTCATCCAGCCGCGGAAGCAGTTCCATGCTCAGCAGACATTCATGTTGCCGTGGCGTTGCCGCTTGACGGATATGCAGTCAGTCCCCATCAGCACGCCCGCAAGTCATTGGGGCCTAGATCCCCATGTGCATGCACATGGCAGTGGTTTGTATCACTAGCCATTGCCATTGTTGGGAGACCTGTGTAAGTGTATTGTGGCCGTGCCGTCCCAGCTTGACAGCTGGGCTGTGGCTCATGTGCTTGCTCAGTCATGTCAGTGATGTGTATGCGAAATTGCTATGTGTCGTGTTGCTTTGACATGTGTCCTCTGCCATTGTCCCTAGGCGGAGACCGAACATTGACCGCCCATACCAATTGCTGGCGGACATGGACGATACAGAGGTTATTAGGAAGTTTCGGCTGGACAGGCCAACCCTGCATCGACTGTGTGCCATGTTAGAACCCCATCTCCGTCCCCGCAGGGTGTATCCGACTGCTGTCACCCCCACGGCTAAGGTGATGGCCGCCATGCATTTCTTCGCCACTGGGTCATTCCAGCACACAGTGGGCATTGGAGGAGGGATGTCCCAGCCCATGTTCAGCAAGGTGCTGAGGGATGTACTGGCAGCCATGATGCTGTACCGAAACAGGTACATCCGCTTCCCCAGGGCTCGTGAATTGGCGGCAGTGAAGGGTGCATTCTATGCCCTTGGCAGAATCCCACACGTCGTTGGAGCCATTGACTGCACACATGTTGGCCTTGTTCCACCACAGGCCACTGAGCACCTGTACCGCAACAGGAAGCACACGCACTCCCTGAATGTGCAAGTGGTGTGCCTTGCGGACATGGTGATCACCCACGTGTGTGCAAAGTTCCCAGGCTCGGCCCATGACGCACACATAATGCGCAACAGCATCTTGCCACGACTGATGTCCAATATGCAACAGGATCGTGCCTGTATTGTCGGTGAGTATGTGGAGTGGTGTAGCGTGCTGGTTGTGCGATGCTGTCCCCTGTCCAGTTGGAATAGCAACGGTTCTCTGTGTCCCTCACACCCAGGTGACTCTGCGTACCCGAATGGGGCATGGCTGCTCAGTCCATTGAGGAATCCTCGCACCCCAGCAGACGATCGCTACAATGAGGCACATGGGAGGACCAGACGTGTGGTCGAGCGTACCTTTGGCCTCCTCAAGTCCAGGTTCAGGTGCCTGGACCGCACCGAGGAGTGCGCTGGCGTACTCCCCACAGAAGGTGTGCCGGATAGTGGTGGCGTGCTGCATGCTGCACAATCTGGCCATTCGGAAGCAGATCCCCCTCATCGTGGATGACGGAGATCAACCAGGGCCCCAGCCCGCAGACCAGGACAGCTCGAGTGAGGAGGACAGCGGAGAGGAGGAAGCTGGTAATGTGCGGCAGCAGCTCATCGCCCGCTACTTCACTTGACGGTGAGTGTCCATGTACGACGGCTGATGTGGCTGTATCTGTGCAGGTGTGTGTGTGCTGTGTCAGGGTGGCCGTTTGTTCACTGCGTGCTGTGTGTCAACGCTCCATGGCCAGGGTAGTATGCCACTGTTGGTGGCTGTGGCATTGTGCCCTATTGCTCTGTGCGATGTGTGTACATTGCTTGTAGTTGTTGACATGTACTGTGTGATGGGTGTGTGACACACTCATTGAATGTGCTCCTGTTCTGTCTCCCACCCCTAGGTCCCTACAGGCCCTCCGGATTCAATTGCCATGCCACGCATCAGGTGCCTTTCCGCCCAAGGTGGCCGTTGTATTCCGTACAAATAAAACACAGGGCACAAACAGCAGTTAGTGTAAAAGGTGCATTTATTACAAACTGTGACATGTGATTGTGTGTAAGGTGATGACAAAAGTGGTGCGTGCAGTGACAATGAGCTGTCGGTCATGGCTGCGTGATGCTCAGGGTGTACCCACTGGATCTATGTCCATAGTCCAACACACACATGCCATCCAGATGGCTGTGTGGAGTGGGATCGTAGTCCAAGTCAATGCAGTGGCTGGTCAAGGAAGGCTGGCGGAAGGCTGGCTGGCTGCCTCACTTGCGTTTGGAGCGTGCGAAGTCCTCCCGGGAGATCTGTTTCCACTTCGGACGGCCCCTTCCACGTTTGCGAGGGGGTGCCTGCTTGCGACATGCTGGTGGTTGAGGTGTGCTCACTGGCTGTGGACGCAGGGGAACTGGACACTGCTGCTCCACCCCTGCGCCCCGGCAGGTGGTGGCGGAGGGGAGCTGCTGTCCCTGGCAGTGACCTCACCGCCACCACCAGCTGGCCCATGAGGTCCACGAGTTGGCCCATACGGGCGTCCATGGACCTCAGCACCCCCAGCACCTCACGCGTGTCTGAAGCAGACCGGACCCATTGTCCTTGGGCCTCTTCATAGGCCCCAAGGACTCTGGCCATTTGAGGCAGGGCATGGCTCCCAGGGGAGGCTGGCGTTTCCCTGACCCTGCTCCTCCTACCAGTCCTGCTGCCACCGGCCTGCCCACTAGCCACATTGCTCACCACGGTCCTCGCTGTGGCTCCCAGGGTGGATCCAGTCGGCCGGGCCACCACCTGCGCTGGGGCTGGTGCCAGCGAAGACGTGGTGGTGGTGGCGGCGGTGGTGGTCGGTGCGGCGATGGTGGCGGTTGCGGCAGTGGTAGTGGCCACAATGACCGTGGGTGTGGCCGCAACGACAGTGGCAGCAGGGGGCTGGGAATGTTCAGCAGCCCTGGATGATGGGTTGGTGGGTAGGAGGGGTCCTGGGGAGCGGCTGGGCCCTGCCACACCAGATGGGCCTGCTTGGTGGTCCGTGTCCGAAGAGGAGGACAGATCCTCCACATCCGTGTGTCCTCGTTGGGGGCTTGTAGGCTGGCTGTGCTGGCTGCTGGCTCCATCCCCAGCATCCAGCAGTTCGTCACCTGTGGAGAGAATGAGATTTGTTATTGTGTTGCACCTGGCGAAGTATGTAGTTGTCGTCTGACATTAACAGTTCGTGCAATCTCGTACATGGGTTTCCCGGAGGCGTGTGGGTGGCTGTAGCATTTGTAGTTGTGTGTGCTTGGCAATGGGACTGTGTGCTGTGCACATGTGGCATGGGACGGATTGGCCATGCCGATGGGTGTGTTGCTGTGCCCCTACTTATTGTGACTCTGGTGTATGCGGGCTCCTGGCCCATCCTGGGTCTGGTTTGTACCTTGCTTTTGGTGTTCAGATGGGACGCTTAGGAACGCATATGGCAACATGGGGGCCATGCCCCAGATTCGCATTTGGGAGGGAATATGCTTTTGGGGTTCAAATGGAACGCTTAGGAACGCATATGGCAACATGGGGGCCATGCCCCAGATTCGCATTTGGGAGGGAATATGCTTTTGGGGTTCAAATGGAACGCTTAGGAACGCATATGGCAACATGGGGGCCATGCCCCAGATTCGCATTTGGGAGGGAATATGCTTTTGGGGTTCAAATGGAACGCTTAGGAACGCATATGGCAACATGGGGGCCATGCCCCAGATTCGCATTTGGGAGGGAATATGCTTTTGGGGTTCAAATGGAACGCTTAGGAACGCATATGGCAACATGGGGGCCATGCCCCAGAATCGCATTTGGGAGGGAATATGCTTTTGGGGTTCAAATGGAACGCTTAGGAACGCATATGGCAACATGGGGGCCATGCCCCAGATTCGCATTTGGGAGGGGATATGCTTTTGGGGTACATGCTGTGAGCCATGGGTGCCGAACGTGACATGTGTTGTGGCAGCATGACAGTGCATGGTTTGAGGTGTGTGCATGCTTGACATGGCCTGCATATTTGCTGTCTGTTGTGATTACTGGACATGGCATTGGACGCATCGTTATGAGTGAGTGATGGTTGTGTGCCAGCCAACGTATTGCAGTTGTCCCATCTCCTTGGTGTGCGTGCTGCCCTGTGCCATGTGCATCACTGCAGTGCTCGGGGGGTGTGGCCCATGTTGTGTGTTGTTGCTCACAGTGTGTCGTGCGCTTCATTGACTTCTGGCACATGGTTGGTCATGGGCATGTATCTTAGCGTGACTGCTGTATGTGTGGCAGCTGTGCGGATGACATGCCTTTCATGAGACTGGGGCTGACGGATGGGATGGATGGTATGTTGTATGTGCATGGTGTGTCTGTGTGTTTGATGGGTTCAGTGGTGTTCGTGTGCATTTATGTTGTTCCGCTCTGTTGCGTCTAGTGTTGTTTGTCTTACATAGGCGTAGTTGTGGGGTGTGTGGTTGACAGGCAGTAGGGGCTACATGGACAGGACTTCAATGGTGTTTCGGTTGTGTGTGATGAGTTGCACAGTGGCTGCCGTGTGGTACTATATTCAGTGTGGCTTGTGCATGCAGACGTGGCTCCTTGGGTGTTGCTATGTCTGTGATGGGTCATGTGGGGTGTGAGTCTGTTGTTCATGTCCGTGTGCACATTGTTCACTTGTTCGTGACGGTGGGCGGTGCTGCGTGTTCGTCTGCTACGTGACATGTCCCATGTGTTGGTCGTGTTATGGTCCTCATGCCTCCAGTTATCCAGCCCTGTCCAGTTTCCCACCTGCAAGTTGTTCGTGCGTGCACTGTACTGGATGCCACATGGTTCTAAGCGGGGGTGCTCCATGTTGCAGGTCTGTGGGGGTGGGGGGGTGTTGTGGGTCGTGGGGGTGGCTGGACACCCACTGACACCGATTGCTGTGGACCGTGATGTCTGCCTTTCGGCTGTCGTTGTGCACTGCGGTGGCTGACACGTGGCTGTGGGGTGTGGGGGATGCTCCTCCTTGCTGTGCTGTGGGACTGGGGCCTGGTGTGTGTTGTACTTGGGCTGTCCACCCTCCCACCCACTGCACTTTGTGTTCCTGCCACTTACCTGTTACTTGTCGGTTAGTGCAGCTGTGGCGGACACATGGGTGTGGTGGGTGCTCGTTGTGGCGCTTCTGGCATATTTGGGGACCTGTTGGTGGTTACGTGGCTGGCTGAGTGTACACATGTCCCCACGTATGTTACAGTTGTTCGGTTTGGGCTGTGTGGTGGTGGTGTCTGTTGCATGTGTGTGTGATGTGTTGTGTATTGTGTGCTGGACATGGGGGTGTTTGTCCCTGGGAGCTGTGGCATGGTGGTAGTGCATGTGAGTACATAGCGGTGTGCTGGTATACATTAGTTTGTACTTACCAGCCTCCACTCCCCCTGCTAATCCGGCGAGGATCTCCGGATGTATTATGACTCGCACCTTCTCCTCCCACGCTTTGAAGGTCTTAAAGAGCGCGGGATTCCCTCCGCCAGTGACGGCAGCCAGCTCTCTGTTTTTGCCCTCCTTCTTCTTGACCAGGCTCTTTACGTCATTCCAACGTTTGTTTATTTCACCTCTGTTCCTGGGCAGGGTCCCGACTGCATTGACCTGGTCTACGATCCGGTTCCACATCCTGTTTCTGGTGGCTAGTGGTGTGTGCTGGACCATGTTCCCATAGATTTGTGGGTACACCTTGATGATCTCGTCGACCATGACCGTCAGCTCAATGGGCGTGTACTTGGGCATCCTTTGTGGTGCCATGGTGTTTGTGGTGCTGGTGCGGTGTGTGTTGTGTAATGTGCAGGGGGTTTGTGGTGCAGGTGTTTGGTGGTGGTGGTGGTGGTGGTGGTGGTGGTGGTAGTGATGTGTGCGTTTCTGTGGTGTGCTGCTGTCCTTGCTGTGTCACTGTGTCCTCTCCTCTCCTCTCTGGTTTGCAATGTAGCAAGGGGTTGTGGTCTGTGGGAGTGCTGCTTTTGTACTCACCTATGTGGGTGTGTCCTCATGGTCTGTTGTTTTCAGGTGTGTTGTGTCTGGGGTTCTGGCCTTTGTATTTTTGTTTGTCCGGGGGGTGTTTTCGGGATGTGTACTGTGCTTGTGTATTTGTGCGTGCCTTGCTGTGTGGACTTGTTGGCCATGTTGTGTGCTATTGGTTTTGTGAGCGGATGGTTTCTGTGCAGGTACGTGGGCGCCATGGCTTCTGCCGTGTCGATTCTCATCGGCGTTGTTTGCGCTGGCGGGCGGTATATTTGTGGTTTTTCCGCGCTCATGGCGGTGCGATCGTAATTTCACGTGCGGTGTGTCGGCCGTGAGGGCGGGCGGTTTTGTGTTGTCGTGCGTGTTTCCGTCCGTGGCGGGCGGTTTGACTCCGACTCGGACGTTGGCGGGCGGTATTTTGTGTGATTTTTCCGCCGATGGCGGTTTTCGGTTTGTGTAATCGTAATGGCGTGGTCGGTGTTCAGGCGGTGTGTGCGGGCGGATTTTTGCCGCTTCCATGCCTGGCGGATTTTTTTACGCCGGGTATCGTAATGGGCCCCTAAATGTCATAATTTACTATTCTAACTGCAACTCCAAAAAAACATATGGGAAAGTGCTGGATGGTAAACCATAATATTTACTATTCTAACTCCAAATCCAATGAAACTCAGGGAAAGTGCTGGATAGTAAACCATAATAAATTACTATTCTAACTCCAAATCCAATGAAACTCAGGGAAAGTGCTGAATAGTAAACCATAATAAATTACTATTCTAACTCCAAATCCAATGAAACACAGGGAAAGTGCTGGATAGTAAACCATAATAAATTACTATTCTAACTCCAAATACAAAAAAACTCATGGAAAGTGCTGGATAGTAAACCATAATAATTTAGTATTCTAACTCCAAATCCAATTAAACTCTGGGAAAATGCTGGATAATAAACCATAATAATTTACTCTTTTAACTCCAAATAAATATAAATTGTAAACAATAAATATTTAATATCCACCCTTTCATTTACAGTATGAATAAATATATATACTTAAAACTATATATATGAAATTACTAGAAATGTTCTTTCTACATTTAAAAATAAAAAATTTAAATAATAAAAAAATGAAAAATCCTTTATTATTATTAGTATTTTTACAAATTTGAAATATAAATATTTTTTTTATATTAAACTATTTCATTATTAATTAGATAAATATTAAATAATTGGCAGCCTCTTTCTAATATTTGTCGACTTGAAGTCGGCCTTTGACCTTGTTCCACGTGAGAAACTCTGGAAGGTGCTGAGCGACCTTGGGATCCCTGCCTATCTTCTCCATATCATAGAGAGGCTCCACTCAGAGAAATTTGCTCAAGTTCGATATGGAAAATATGGAGAACTCACTTCCCGTTTCCCTGTCCACAATGGGGTAAGGCAGGGATGTGTTTTAGCTCCTACTTTATTTTGTCTTTTTATCAATGGGCTTATTGACCACCTTAAAAAAATAAAGGACAACGATGCCCCCAAGTTAGCCTCTGGGAAGGTCCCGGCATTGATGTTCGCTGATGACACCCTGTTACTTTCAAAAACATCAATGGGTATTCAGCGGACCTTGGATGGCTTTGCTAACTTTTGTAAGTTGCGAGGGCTGGAGATCAATTTAGCAAAGGCTAAATTTATGTTTTTCAACCCCCCCAAGAAGACCTTTCCAAATCACATACTATACGGCACTCCTCTGGAAAGAGTGAAGATATTTGACTATCTGGGTGTTACCTTATCAGAGCATTTTGACTGGGGGCCACAGTTGGCCAAAGCAAGACTTAGGTTAACCCAGACAGTGGGTGGTATAATGAAATTACACAGAACCTCAGCTTTTAAACCAGCAGCCCCCGTGGTGGAAATTTACAAAGCACAAGCAAGGGGGGTTACATTATATGGGGTGGAGTTGTGGGGGCATTGCTCTACTACCAACTTGATGAAGGTGGAGAACAATTTTATGAGACAGCTTTTAGGCCTACCGCGTAGCACCCCCCTTATTCCCCTCCGCATGGACCTGGATATTAGACCCCTCGATGAAGAGATAGCCCTGAGACCTCTTACATTCTGGCGGCGGCTATGGGTGACCCCGGAGCTGGCCGTCTTCAGGGCTGAACTTAATGAGCTTTTGTCCATTTGTGCCATGAAGAAAATTCCTTGGTTTTGCCACATAAGGGACCTTGCCTTTAAGCTAGATAAGCCGGACCTTTGGAGGACCCCTGAGACATCATGTGCTATGATCTCCAGGTTGGAACTAGTCAGACATTATAGACAAGTTAAATTAATGTCCATGCAGGAAAGTTCCTCATGTGGTCGTTTAACAGCAGAGTTCCTGTTAGTAAAAGATGTATACAGCAAGGAACATTTTTTGGATATCATCCAACCCCCATTGGCCAGGAAATTGTATCTGCAATTCAGACAAGGGACTCTCCCACTATTTGCATATACCAGCAAATGGGTAAAGGAGCAAACGGGTGAATGCCCAGCAAGTAATTATAAGGAAGAGTCTGATTTACATGTTTTGCTCCTCTGCCCTGCTTACCTGATGCTGCGCAAGCGTTGGTTAATCCAACTCTGTAAGAACTTGGGCTTTGTGCGCTGCGTAGAGGCTTACAGAGTTTTAAAGTACGATACTCACCCACCAATTGTCTTTGCTGTATCCCGATTTTTAAATTGCATGTGGCATACCCGGCGGGCTCTTTTAAAGTAATTTACAGGGGGAAGTCGAATGCACGGAATTTGCACAGGTATATTAATTGTGTTCTGGGTTTACTGCTCAATTTTTATATCCTTATTCATGAAAATTTTTAGCTCATGGTATACCTCCTGATGATTGTTTTTTCTGTGTTTCTAATGGATTGAAGAATGTATTAAGTATAATTGTCTACTTATGAGATTTTTATTCCCTGGTTTTAATTGGACAATTTCTACACAAGATGTTCTTGAGCAATCTAACACTTTTTAATTGTAAGAGTATATAATTTGTCTCATTGTAATGTGTACTTTTATGGTCCTAGTGGCCAAAATCAAGTTTTTATTGAAGAAAAAAAAAAGAAATAATAATTACAAAACATTTCCAAATATAATTTAAATATTATAAAAATAAAATATTTATCTACATTTACATTAAGATTTTTATAAATTTCTCTTTAAAATTTAAATTAATATATTTTGACTTCTAACAAATATATTATCTTCATATATTTTATAACTAAATTTGTAACATCCAAATATTAAATTAATTAGTTTGAGAATATTCAATATTTAATGATTTTTAAAAAAAAATATAAATATTTAAATTTATTAAACACAATTTATAGATTTGATAATTTATTTATAACAAATTATCATTTATAATTTAAAAACAATTTTGCAAAAATTATAATTTCTAATTTTAAATTATAAATTTCTAATTTCAAATTAAATTTTTCTAATTTTAAAATATTAATATTAAAATTGTGACAACATTTTTAAATTACTACTTACCCTTATCCCCTATAAACCCAACATCCCGCTCCTAAAATATATACAAATTTAATAAATTTAAAATAACATTTTTAAATTACTACCCATATATCCCCTATAAACCCAACATCCCGCTCCTAAAATTAGTATGAAAATTAGAGAATTTTTTTATTTCACATTTATTATTTCCATACAAACATTATAAATTTGAAAAAATAACAAAATAACTATTAAAACACTAAATAAAAATTACATCATAAACATAAAATCGATATTATTTACATCGATATTATTTATATCTATATTTTTAACATCGATATTTAACACTCGATATTTTTACACAACTAACAAATCGATATTTCTAACATCGATATTACTCACATCGATATTTAACATTAACGAGATTCTTACCTCGATATTTATGTATGTCGATAGTTTCCCGTCGATATTCTTGCTCTGCACCAACTTTTCCATCAGATGCGCCTCCGGACACGGATGCAATGCTGGACCCCATAAAGGCCCACGCTCTGCGTTGTCCTCAACGGCTTCCGATTCTGATGAATGCATTCCTGGAGAATCCACAGGTGCCGTTTGCTCCTGCTGGGTTAGGTGACTCCTGCACAGGCACCCAGGTTACAACTGCCGCACAAGCTGCTGCAGCACAAACTTTTGGCAGTACTACATTCCATCTATGTGCGATTGACGTTCTCTGTGAGGCGTTGGATTTCTCATCTACAGCAGCTGACACCGATAATGTTGAGCTTCCCAGCCAGGATGCGTAATCTTGAATTGGCTCATCGTGTCCTGGGAAAGAATTCGGCTTCTTCACTCGTTTCAAAATAAACGATCTAAATTTGGAACATTTTCTTACATTGACACTTTCGCTTGAGAAAAGCATGGCCTTCTCCTGCTTATGGTAATAAAACTTCTATAGAGAGACGATATTGACTTAAGTGGCAACTAGAAAAAGCTGAATTTAAACTTTTTTTTTTTAAAGCACCAACATTTTTTAACGATTTTTTAGAACCATGTTTTTAAATTGTTCAGATTTTAAGTATGGTCATTGATTATCCAGTTCGGAATAGGAGTGGGTGTTATATCCCGCATAGATGCCCTAATGTAGACCCATTCGTACATGCCCTAAAATGGACGTATTCATATTTACCCTAATATGGTCATATTCGTACTTGCCCAATTATGGTCATGGCCGCATATGCCCAATTATGGTCACAACTGTACATGTTCTATTATAGTATGATTCCTTATATAGGCATGATCTTTCACCTACATTGGTCCCAGCTAGTACACAACGAGCTCTGAGGGCTGAACGTTCTCTATCCTGTGGTTTTGAATGCAGCAGGGTTCTTCCAAACACAGGCCCACACTGTACTCATTAATTATGTATGGCTTTCTAAGAATACACCACCGGCATAATATGTATGTACAAAGTTCACCCCTGACGTCTTCCTCATGTCCAATACAAACCATACTGAGGACCGAGACTCTTTAGGGTATAAATACACCACATCTTGCCCCGGTAAGATAGAGGGAACCGAGACTTCCACGCTGACACACTGACCAGCGACGCTGAGGCTCCTGCATGCAGTCGCTCAAGCTGACAGTGGTCTGACACAACCCGGACGGGGTGTCCAACTCGAGACCAGGATGGGTTCCCACACACTCTCTATTCAGGTATGGGGGTTCGACTAAATCCTAGGAGGATTCTTGGCTCTTAGCTTCTAAGACGTACACACATATGCTAGGTACACTCAGGTACATCTAGTTAGGCATCGTAGAGTACGCGCACTTGCATAATGCTTTTATATTCATGTATGTACTCATGATTATCGCAATATGGTAGAACTGTTCTATCCACTTTGCTTTTATCGTACTGCTGATAATATATCTCTGCTATTGTCTGCTGGTTACCGCAGCACATATATTTTACACTAGAATAACAACTGTTCAATAAATGCTTATTGAAACGCCCGACTGTTTATTCTGTGTAACTCTCTGAGACAAACCGAATAAGTGAGCACGAATGACTGAGCGAAAGGTAGTACATTGTTTCCACGATTCTGAGGGAATCAGGGTTGTCATGTTCTAAGGTTGCCAGAAACTAATCTCTCCCCGATAAGAGGAGACACTAGTGGCACTGTGAGCTAGCTAATGCAAAACAATCTAACATAAGCGGTGAGGGTGCACAGAGTCAGTCTGCCACTAAGCCCACAGCTTATGTTACACAAACGCGCAGGTCCTGCATGGGTATTATAGGAACTACACGACACCAAAAATCCACACCAAGGGCCTTATTACGAGTACGACCGTCCCAGGACCTCCAGACCCACGGTGGAAGTCCGACCGCCGCAACTTCTGCGGTCCGACAGTCCGATTACGAGTGGGTGGTCGGACCGCCACCTGCCCGACACAAGACCGTCTCCACCGCCAGGATACTGGATCCCGACAGGGCGGCAGTGGGGAAAGAGGTGCTCTGTGGTGCTGATGCAGGCACTGCCGTGCAGATTACAACCTCCTTTCCAACAAGCTTTTCACGGCTGGAACCCCGCCATGAAAAGGTTGGCGGAAAGGCAGGGAAAGGGGCCCCAAACAGGGCCCCAGTTTTAGCCAATGGAGGGGTGCATGAGGGCACATGTTGTGCACCCATCTGCTTGCACTGTCATGCGTGCACTGTGTGCCATGCACGACTTGGTGCATGGTACACAGTGCACCGACGTGCAAGCGGCGCTGCAATGGCCGTGGTATATGCTACACGCTCTCTATGAGCTGAAGCGTGTCTACGCCATGGCACTGCTGAAATAACACTGTCAGCCCGGCAGTGTTCTTGTGATATGGAGGTCGGGGTGCCGCTGGCTTGGCGGCATACTCCTGACCGCCGCATTGGCAGTCCAGCGGTCGGACCGCCAAACTCGTAATTGGACCCTAAGGGCCCGATTCCGATCTCGACCGGAAGGGCTCCGAATCGGTTTTGGTGTTACCTGAACTGATCCGGAGCCCTTGTTTCCGACCGACTCGTTCCCAATTCCGAACAACCAAGTACAATGCCTGGAAACCCTTAGCGCTGACCGAATCGTTTCCGGAAGGCATACGGAGAGATAGAGCCCTCCGGAGCCGGATTGTACAGCTCTATGGAGTAGGTTTTCCAAGCGAGCAAGTACGATGAATAATTTGGACAGCCTTTATGAGTCGTTGTGCCCGGATCGAAAAGGCTGCCGGAATCGGTCTTTGGTGGCCCATATCAGGCCCCCCTTCACCCGGCGCCCTCCGTATCATGCCTATGGGGGTACCCATGGGTCCCCCCTTTCACATCATGCACAGTGTGGCAGGCACTAAGGGGTGCCCGGCACAGGGTGCACGATTTTCCCCAGTCACCCCTTTCTTCAATGCGAGCCTGTGTACGCGTTCGGTACACAGGCTCCCATTGAAGTTAATGGGAGTCCGACCGAATCGTATCCGGATGCATTCAAACGCAGCGTACTTGTTCGGTCGGACTCCCCTGACACGAGTCGTACGGAAAGCATTCCGGACACGTTTCGCTCTTTTTGCTTTCTGAATGAGATCGGAATCGGGCTCTTAGGGGCCCATTACGATGGCGGGCGGAAGCACAACCGCCGTGCTGGCGGATGCAAAAACCACCAGTTACCGCCGGCACGCAGCAGTCCACAAGCCCGCCCAATTACGATGCGAAAAGTAGGCCAAACACCGCCGGCAAGCCAGCAACACCGTCCGCCATCAAAGTGCGCCCGTACACGTAGCGGCGCAGCCCAACTGACACACACCGTCCGGCGAAAACACGTCCCGCCCGGCGCATAAATTACGATGCCGCAAACAAACGGCTCCCACGGCCAAGAGATACCGTACGACAAACCGAAGCGGTAACACGGACGCCGAGCACGGACAACGAAAGCGGCTCCCCGAGCATGAATCCAGCACTGCAGGCCCTCCCCATGCTCCTGCTGATGCACCACCAGGGACGCAGCGTGCCGCGGAGACGCAGGTAGGCACACACACAACAAGTGCACGCAAACAGCGCACACAGTGCAAGGGCGGAAAAAGCGGACAACCCCCACCAGCGCGTGTACACTACACATCCACCATTGCATCCACATATGACACACAGGCCAAATCGTAACATCGCGTAACACATGTGTACACACCACCTGGGACTAGGAACCAACAACCCCGTCCACGGCCCCAAGCGGCGATGACGCCGCCACACATGCGCACAACGCAGAGGCCAACCGCAGCGCCATGCATGCGTCGCACACAGACACAGGGACACAACCAAGCAGCACACACATCAGCCCCACCCCGAACGCACATGACACGTGACAGGCCTGCCACAGACATGTCCCCAACGCCCAATTCACGGACAACACCCAACGCCACACAACCGGCGCACACATGTCAGTGAAGTCACGCAACAACAGGACACACCCCAGTGTAACAAACATGGCGTAGCACACAGCGGCGGCAACACCAGCTAGGAGAAGCAGGGCCCCTTCGGGAAGAGGAACGCCAGTACCACACTGAAACACCCAT
>CAWUFW010028855.1:0-20358 GCA_963921515.1 Calotriton arnoldi | reverse complement strand
GTTTAGGGTAGTGCAGTGGTGCTTCGTGTAGTGTAGGGGTCGTGCTGGGGTAGTGTTTTAGGGTTTAGGGTAGTGCAGTGGTGTGCGGGCAGTGTACGGGGTTGTGCTGGGGCTGGTGTTTCAGGGTTTAGGGCAGTGCAGTGGTGTTCGGGCAGTGTAGGGGGTCGTGCTGGGGGTGGTGTTTCAGGGTGTAGGGCAGTGCAGTGGTGTTCGGGCAGTGTAGGGGGTCATGCTGGGGCTGGTGTTTCAGGGTTTAGGGCAGTGCAGTGGTGTTCGGGCAGTGTAGGGGGTCTTGCTGGGGCTGGTGTTTCAGAGTCTAGGGCAATGCAGTGGTGTTCTGGCAGTGTAGGGGGTCTTGCTGGGGCTGGTGTTTCAGGGTTTAAGGCAGTGCAGTCGTGTTCGGGCAGTGTAGGGGTCGTGCTGGGGGTGGTGTTTCAGGGTTTAGGGCAGTGCAGTGGTGTTCGGGCAGTGTAGGGGGTCGTGCTGGGGCTAGTGTTTCAGGGTTTAGGGCAGAGCATTGGTGCTCAGGCAGTGTAGGGGGTTGTGCTGGGGATGATGTTTCAGGGTTTAGGGCAGTGCAGTGGTGTTAGGGCAGTGTAGGGGGTCGTGCTGGGGGTGGTGTTTCAGGGTTTAGGGCAGTGCAGTGGTGTTCCGGCAGTGTAGGGGGTCGTGCAGGGGGTGGTGTTTCAGGGTTTAGTGCAGTGGTGTTCGGGCAGTGTAGGGGGTCATGCTGGGGTGGTGTTTCAGGGTTTAGGGCAGTGCAGTGGTGTTCGGGCAGTGTAGGGTGTTCGTGCTGAGTGGTGGTGTTTCAGGGTTTAGGGCAGTGCAGTAGTGTTTGGGCAGTGTAGGGGGTCTTGCAGGGGTGGTGTTTCAGGGTTTAGGGCAGTGCAGTGGTGTTCGGCCAGTGTAGGTAGTCTTGCTGGGGGTGGTGTTTCAGGGTTTAGGGCAGTGCAGTAGTTTTCGGGCAGTGTAGGCGGTCGTGCTGGGGCTGGTGTTTCAGGGTTTAGGGCAGTGCAGTGGTGTTCGGGCAGTGTACGGGGTTGTGCTGGGGCTGGTGTTTCAGGGTTTAGGGCAGAGCAGTGGTGTGCGGGCAGTGTACGGGGTTGTGCTGGGGCTGGTGTTTCAGGGTTTAGGGCAGTGCAGTGGTGTTCGGGCAGTGTAGGGGGTCGTGCTGGGGGTGGTGTTTCAGGGTTTAGGGCATTGCAGTGGTGTTCGGGCAGTGTAGGGGGTCGTGCTGGGGCTGGTGTTTCAGGGTTTAGGGCAGTGCAGTGGTGTTCGGGCAGTGTAGGGGTCGTGCTGGGGCTGGTGTTTCAGGGTTTTGGGCAGAGCAGTGGTGTTCGGGCAGTGTAGGGGGTCGTGCTGGGGGTGGTGTTTCAGGGTTTAGGGCAGTGCAGTGGTGTTCGGGCAGTGTAGGGGTCTTGCTGGGGGTGGTGTTTCAGGGTTTAGGGCAGTGCAGTGGTGTTCGGAAAGTGTAGGGGGTCTTGCTGGGGGTGGTGTTTCAGGGTTTAGGGCAGTGGTGTTCGGGCAGTGTAGGGGTCTTGCTGGGGGTGATGTTTCAGGGTTTAGGGCAGTGCAGTGGTGTTCGGGCAGTGTAGGGGGTCTTGCTGGGGGTAGTGTTTCATGGTTTAGGGCGGTGCAGTGGTGTTTGTGCAGTGTAGGGGGTCGTGCTGGGGTGGTGTTTCAGGGTTTAGGGCAGTGCAGTAGTGTTCGGGCAGTGTAGGGGTCGTGCAGGGGTGGTGTTTCAGGGTTTAAGGCAGTGCAGTGGTGTTCTGGCAGTGTAGGGGGTCATGCTGGGGGTGGGGTTTCAGGGTTTAGGGCAGTACAGTGGTGTTCGGGCAGTGTAGGGGGTCGTGCAGGGGTGGTGTTTCAGGGTTTAGGGCAGTGCAGTGGTGTTCGGGCAGTGTAGGGGGTCGTGCTGGGGCTGGTGTTTCAGGGTTTAGGGCAGTGCAGTGGTGTTCGGGCAGTGTAGGGGGTCTTGCTTGGTGTGGTGTTTCAGGGTTTAGGGCAGTGGTGTTCGGGCAGTGTAGGGGGTCTTGCTGGCGGTGATGTTTCAGGGTTTAGGGCAGTGCAGTGGTGTTCGAGCAGTGTAGGGGGTCTTTCTGGGGGTAGTGTTTCAGGGTTTAGGGCAGTGCAGTGGTGTTCGTGCAGTATAGGGGTCCTGCTGGGGATGGTGTTTCTGGGTTTAGGGCAGTGCAGTAGTGTTCGAGCAGTGTAGGGGTTGTGCAGGGGGTGGTGTTTCAGAGTTTAGGGCAGTGCAGTGGTGTTCGGGCAGTGTAGGGGGTCGCGCTGGGGGTGGTGTTTCAGGGTTTAGGGCAGTGCAGTGGTGTTCGGGCAGTGTAGGGGGTCATGCACGGGGTGGTGTTTCAGGGTTTAGGGCAGTGCAGTGGTGTTCGGGCAGTGTAGGGTGTTGTGCTGGGGCTGGTGTTTCAGGGTTCAGGGCAGTGCAGTGGTGTTCAGGCAGTGTAGGGGGTCGTGCTGAGGCTGGTGTTTCACGGTTTAGGGCAGTGCAGTGGTGTTCGGGCAGTGTAGGGGGTCGTGCTGGGGCTGGTGTTTCAGGGTTTAGGGCAGTGCAGTGGTGTTCGGGCAGTGTAGGCGGTCGTGCTGGGGCTGGTGTTTCAGGGTTTAGGGCAGTGCAGTGGTGTTCGGGCAGTGTAGGGGGTCGTGCTGGGGCTGGTGTTTTAGGGTTTAGGGCAGTGCAGTGGTGCTCGGGCAGTGTAGGGGGTCGTGCTGGGGTGATGTTTCAGGGTTTAGGGTAGTGCAGTGGTGTTCGGGCAGTGTAGGGGGTCGTGCAGGGGCTGGTGTTTCAAGGTTTAGGGCAGTGCAGTGGTGTTTGGGCAGTGTAGGGGGTCGTGCTGGGGCTGGTGTTTCAGGGTTTTGGGCAGAGCAGTGGTGTTCGGGCAGTGTAGGGGTCATGCTGGGGGTAGTGTTTCAGGGTTTAGGGCAGTGCAGTGGTGTTCGGGCAGTGTAGGGGGTCGTGCTGGGGGTGGTGTTTCAGGGTTTAGGTCAGTGGTGTTCGGGCAGTGTAGGGGGTCTTGCTGGGGGTGATGTTTCAGGGTTTAGGGCAGTGCAGTGGTGTTCGGGCAGTGTAGGGGGTCTTGCTGGGGGTAGTGTTTCAGGGTTTAGGGCAGTGCAGTGGTGTTCGGGCAGTGTAGGGGGTCATGCTGGGGGTGGTGTTTCAGGGTTTAGGGCAGTGCAGTGGTGTTCGGGCAGTGTAGGGGGTCGTGAAGGGGGTGGTGTTTCAGGGTTTAGGGCAGTGCAGTGGTGTTCGGGCAGTGTAGGGGGTCGTGCTAGGGGTGGTGTTTCAGGGTTTAGGGCAGTGCAGTGGTGTTCGGGCAGTGTAGGGGGTCATGCAGGGGCTGGTGTTTCAGGGTTTAGGGCAGTGCAGTGGTGTTCGGGCAGTGTAGGGGGTCGTGCTGGGGATAGTGTTTTAGGGTTTAGGGTAGTGCAGTGGTGCATGTGTAGTGTAGGGGGTCATGCTGGGGTAGTGTTTTAGGGTTTAGGGTAGTGCAGTGGTGTTTGTGTAGTGTAGGGGTCATGTTTTAGGGTAGTGCAGTGGTGTTTGGGTAGTGTAGGGAGTCGTGCTGGGGGTAGTGTTTTATGATTTAGGTTAGTGCAGTGGTGTTTGGGTAGTGTAGGGGGTCGTGCTGGGGGTAGTGTTTTAGGGTTTAGGGTAGTGCAGTGGTGTTTGTGTAGTGTAGGGGTCGTGCTGGGGGTAGTGTTTTAGGGTTTAGGGTAGTGCAGTGGTGCTTGTGTAGTGTAGGGGGTCGTGCTGGGGTAGTGTTTTAGGGTTTAGGGTAGTGCAGTGGTGTTTGTGTAGTGTAGGGGTCATGTTTTAGGTTAGTGCAGTGGTGTTTGGGTAGTGTAGGGGTCGTGCTGGCGGTAGTGTTTTAGGGTTTAGGATAGTGCAGTGGTGCTTGTGTAGTGTAGGGGTCGTGCTGGGGGTAGTGTTTTAGGGTTTAAGGTAGTGCAGTGGTGTTTTTGTAGTGTAGGGGGTCATGTTTTAAGATGCAATGCTCCAATACCTGACCAGTCTGCACTACATAAAACTGCAAAAAAACTAAAAATAAAAAGTGTTTTGCACACTTTTGTCATTGGGCTATATTTGGGCTACATCTGGGTAATATTTGTGCTACATTTGGGCTCTTTTTTCACTGGTGGCCATCTTGGAAGACTTCTTTGTTATGAAGTTTCCTAATTTCTTCATTTACTGCAGTCTCCTCAGTAGGAAATGCTTTCAGTTTTTTACTTTGATTCCATCAAGAAGGCATTCAGATGTGTCTCACATCTGCCATAAATTCAGAATGTTAGCACTCTAGTTGCTCATTAGATCACTGGAGTAAAGCTACTGCTCACCAGGGAGTTAACTGGTAGTCTGCTGCTGGTATTGAAAGTGATTGTTTCAGTCTGCATGTCAGAATTTTCTAATGAAATAGAAGAGGATTTGAGATCTCACTTAAAACATGCCCTAATTTTTCTTTCTGCAGCACTAACCATAATTTCTATTTCAAAAAGAACCCCTCATTTTGTTCCTTTTTAAATTAAATGTTTTAAGTGTTACCGGTTTATTCCAATCAAGATGGCTTCAGGTGTGCCATACTTTTGTCATAAGTAAGGCTGTTAGCGCTCTAGTTGTTCTTTAGAACACTCTGGGAAGCTGCAGTAGAACACAAAGGCATCAACTGGCAGGCTGCTCCTGTTGAAATATAACAGGAAGATATTTGAGATCACACTTGAAATATGTCCTAATTTTTCTTTCTACAGCACTAACCATAATTTCTATGACAAAATGAACCCCATCATTTTGTTCCTTTTTAAATTAAATGTTTTAAGTGTTACCAGTTTATTCCAATCAAGATGGCTTCAGGTGTGCCATACTTTTGTCATAAGTAAGGCTGTTAGCACTCTAGTTGTTCTTTAGAACACTCTGGGAAGCTGCAGTAGAACACAAAGGAATCAACTGACAGTCTCTGCCCTTGTTGGATGTATATGTTTACTGAGAATGTCAGACTTCATTCTCACATGAGTGAGAAAGATAATGTGAATTTACAGAAAATATGCTCTCATTTTAGCTTCTGGAGCACCTTCCAAACCTCAATGGGACAAGCATGAGAAAATAGTGTTCTCTCAAACATGATTCATGATATCCCAGCAGAAGGTTTTTCACATGGTAAAATCACCTTAGAATACACCACAATTCCTAAAATTAGTATGGTACCATCAACAAATAAATTCTAATGTAACTAAAGCCTGTTATCACCCTTTATAGTTCTCCTTTTGGTGACCCTCAAAATCTTCTATTCACTACAATGCATTTCAATGAGGTACTATCATTTATATTGGTCCCAAGATGGCTGCCAGCAATTCCAGGATGAAGTGCTGACAGCCAATCAGATCTCACGATGACATGTGTGGTTAGGCTCCGCCCAGATATATATGTGACTTTACTTTTGATTTTCTCAGGAACTACTGGACGGATTTACACCATTTAAGCAAAAGGCACGACACTGAATCAAGGGCTACCTCTTTGCCAAATTTGGTGTAATTCCGTTCAGCAGTTCGGGCTGTAGCTGCGACTAAAGGTTCCTATGGAAAAATGAATGGGGAAAACGCGTTTTGGGACCCCCCTTTTTCTCGGCCCCCGCTTGACGTATCACCCCGAGACTTTCAGGATAGGAGCGGACCGGAGCGCCCCAACAAGTTGGAAACTTTCGCGAAGATTCGTCAACCGGCGCCAACGTTATTTCAAATAGAATGTCGCGGATTTCCTATGGATAATAGGTTTTAACTATAACTATCTACTGGCGACCGCCAGTAGGTAGTATATATATATACATATATATATATATATATATATATATATATATATATATGATAAAAGGCCTTCTGTGGGCCAAAGCGGCGTCATGGCGGTGGTGCAGGGGCGTTCAGCAACATCCATTGCACCAAATACTGGGTCCGCGATTCGTCTGTCTCAAGAACTCAATGGATTGTGTATGGCGAAGCAATGCAGTAATATATATATATATATATATATATATATATATATATATATATATATATATATATATATATATATATATATAAATCCACAACCAACTTCGGCACAACAGCTTCATATGCCAGAAAGCGAGCACCTGCAGTCTCAGACTGCAGGTATATTCTTTATTTAGCTTAATTCCGGAGCTATGACGCGTTTTTGGCAGGATCCCCAGCCTTGATCACACACTGAGCTAAAGTGCAAGCTTAGGTTTAAGTATATTGTTACCCTTCAGTCAATAGAGCAGGAAAGAAGGTGAGAATCGGGTCACTTAATTAATCCTTTTTATCGCCCTCTGGTGGGTCTGATTTATATAGGTCGTGCCATTCTGGGACTCGTGGTTTTCCCACTCATTAATTATATCCTTTGGTGGATTCCCGCCGACTTGACAACTAATGTAAAGCACAAATCTTACTCTCCAGTGAGTCTTAGGCAAGGGACTCCGGTTTGATTTCTTTAAAAACCTGTTTTTCTGCAAGGATTAATTAAGTGACTCGGTCTCTCGCCTTCCTACCTAGCCCACAATGACTTTGCATGGTGCCACGTGAACAAGGAGCAGGAGCTCCGAAACGCGTAGAAGAGGCTGTTCTCATCATTAATTGGGCAAGTGATGTCCGGTTTTTCAAAATAAAGGATGCTGCTTCCCAGAGTGCAGGATTCGCCTGGTTTTCGAGTGCGTCCTATGCAGGGGGACACCTCTTTGTTTGAATATGCCTATGCATATATATATATATATATACATCTATAGCGGATTACTCAGCATTGTGTTTGCAATACAGCGCCGCGGGGGAGAGATGTTGCAGTAACCGACTGCAGGGGTCCCCTGTCGGTTCCAGCTACAACATCTGTTTTGTGACTGAGATCGGGATGCTGCTTGGGTGAACAAGGACCCGCAAGCCAACAGGATTGGGACACCATACAGTGGTTTGGCAAGCCCCTCACTGCTACGGAGCTGCACGCATTGACTCACGTTTGCCAACATGCACTGGGTCTCAGGGGAGCTACGAGGTGTAACACAGCTGCAAGCAGAGGCGGGGTTGGAACATCAAGCCAATGGGGAGTAGCTATGAGAGCGTCACAGGACTTTAAGCCACCCCTCAGGTGAGAGGCTCTGCTTGGAAACCGGCACTTTGAAGAAAGCTTTAATGGCTGAAACGCGTCTGCTCCTGGCGTTTTTCCTGAACTTTTTGCATATCCCGTGCTGCAACTAACGTTGAATAATATATATATATATATATATCACCCAGTAGTTATAGTTAGGGTCCAGCAGCTCCATGAGGAATAGTGTTTTTTGTATTGCTAATCACGTCAAGCAGGGACTGTAAAAGAAGGAGGATTCCAGTCACGCAAAATCCCCACGCATTTTCCATAGACCTCTTTGAGACAGGGCTACATGCAAAAACTGCTGATCGAGGTTACATCAGAATTTGGGAGGAGGCTAGATCTTGGTACTTGCAGATGGTGATTTTTGTGATTTAGTATAAATCCATTCTACTGTAGTCTTTGAGAAATTAAGGTTCATAAAAATATGAGATCTCTGGACATTTGGGACACGCAAGAGTCTCAAGACTCTCGCTACAGCGGCTGCGAGATACTCAAATATAACAGGTGAATTTCTATGTTTTTTCCTGAGTTCAAAACTTATTAATGTTTGTCACTGATATATTCACCTAACTATAACCTTACTTTAATCTTTGTTTTTCTCAGTGAGATTTCTGAGGTTTCTTTTTAAACAAATGCAAATCTTTTTATCACACCTAACAACAATGTTACTTTAACCTGTCTTTTTCAGTGAATATATATACGTTTAAAAAAAGTTCCTCCACACTCAGTTCCTTCCTGAAAGTTTTTCGGGGTGATCACGTGAAAAGCGAGGGGTCGAAAAAAGGGGGAGGTCCCAAGAAACCCTTTTTCCCATGCAGTTCTCCTTGGGAGAGCGCTTGCAGCCAAAATTGCTGAGCTGGATTAGATCCAAACACTGGCAAGAAGCTAGATCTTACGCTTTTTATGATTTCGTTCTTAGATCCTTTCAGTAGTTTGGAAGAAAAAAAAACTGCGTTTTCAAAATGTACAGATATGTGTAGCAGTTAGGCTGAAATTCAACAACCCGGAGCCTTCCTGATTTGCTGAGGGGGCATTTTTAAGGAGCAAGAGCTCTGATTGGCTGTAGCTTCAGCAGCGAGGCAGGAAATGTTGTGGCGGCCATTTATAGGGCTCGTGTCCTGAGAATGTTCCTAAAAAAGAGGTGTAAAGGGGACTGGGTTGGGATACCCTGAGCCTTTACAGCCCTTGTTGGGGGTCCTTGGAGGACATTCCGGCCCAAAAATGTTTTTTAAATTGTTTTTTCGTCGTAGTCTCGGGTCCCACGGTACTCACATACGGTTCTTGTGGGACAAAAAAAGGATGGCTCCTCCAATTTACTGAATACTCCCCTTGTTGGGCAAGGGCCCTGCATCGGTGTGCAGTTAATAAATATTTGTGAGAGAGGTCAAGAGGTCCCCCTCACTGCTTGTCGGAGGTTATGGCACTGGGAGACCCCATCCCCCTGTGGCCTGAAGAAACACTGACCCAGGGACCCCATTTCCCGGGACAGAGGTTCAGAAAGCAGAGCAGCCAGGGCAATAGTGTTTGCTGCTCCTGCAGGCGGGAGCCAATAGAATAGGGCGGCTTTGCATTGCGGGAGCAGGAATGCAATGTTGCTAGCTCCCACTCAGTCCCAGAGGACTGGGAGGCCATGCAAGAGAGCCGCCAGGCTGCGGGGGTCGTGGGCTCCCTACAGCTTGGACCCTACAACATGACTGAAAACTGTGGACTTCCTGGTTGAGCTGGACTACCACAAAAGAAATAAAAGGAGGGCGTGGCCTGGGATGTCACGATCGCGCGGTCATTTCCTCCTTGAGCTCCCGGCCCTCTCACTAGAGACTCCATTGCCATCTCACCGCTGGAGCTCTCTTTCCACCCGCTCGGGGAGGGGGCCCAGTGCTGTACCACCTGAGTGGTCCCTAAGGTGCCCACTGGTTTCGCTGGGGGACGAGAAACCTGATGTTCCTGCCCCAGCACGACATCGGGAGGCCCACGCCAACATGGCGGTCGCTGGGGGTCCGCCGGCCTGGGTTTAGCAACCCCTAGGCTTTTCCTCTCTGCAGAGCCTCCCGGCAGGGAGCTGCTGCTGCGATTGGGGCATCAAGCAGCGGCCAGGTGTCACACCAAATCAAGCCCAAGCCAGCATCTCCCTTTTTGTCCCGGGGCGGACCGTGCAGACTGAGGCGTGGAGTCCTTGCTGGTGCTTGGGTGGAGGTTTGCTCCCCGGGGCCAGGATCTCTGCCCAGGCGGTTTGGTGGACGCAGAGTGCCGCAGCTGTGTAAGAAGGTCCGAATGCACATGCGGCCTCGACCACGGGAGGGTCCGCGTGCATGCGGGTCTATGGCCCCAGCTTTGCTGACACCCTACCACCTGCAGCCAGTGGCCTGGCACCTGGCCCAGGGCTCGGGGGCTGAGACCCTCAGGAGGGTGAGGCGCTGGCGTGGCTGACAGGAGTTGGACAACGGTGAGTGGGCGTCCACACTGGGTTCACTGGGCTGGGCCAGAGGGAGGCATGTGTGTGGACTGTTGGGCCCTGGCGGGACCCCTGGAGAGCCTCACTACCTACTGTCGTCAGGTGTACTCTGTTACCCGTCCTGGGAGGTACTGATCTGCACAGGTCAACCCCAAACGCCACCACGTCCTGGTGCTGGTGCTGCAGGGGCGCTGGCTGCCCGCGCTTTGCCAGGTGGCGGACAGGTCCCTGTGCAGAGTGGGTCAGTAGCCCGCCTACCGTCCATACTCCCACATGCGCGGAACTTATACGGCCACTTCGAGCAGAGCACCTGTCAGACTTGTGCAGCACCACAGCAGGAGTATGGAACTGTTGTGGGCCCAAGGGATACATCACCGACTGCTGCCAACCAGCCGTCAGGGAACCATGAAACGCGGGGCCCCTCCAACCCCTGCGCAACCTATGCTGAGGGAAGGCCCCAAAGAAATGCTTGACGCAGTGGTTTTTAACATGGATCCTGGAGGGACATCTGTCTCCTGCTTCATTATCGAGAGCCACAGATCATTGACGTCTAAGGCACCTATTGGGGGCCTCGCCACATGATCGCCAAAACCCTTAACTATAAGGACAGGGACTCATATCCTCCGAGCTGCCAGAGAGGAAAATTCCATACGATTTCGATCCTCCAAGGTCCTTATCTTTCCCAATTACACCCAGCTCGTCCAGCGCCTATGCAAATCCTTCGAGGCTGTTAAACAAATACTGAGCAACGCTGGAACATAAGATACATGCTCCTGTTCCTAGCCAGACTTTGGGTCATTCATGCTTTCATATCCTTCTTTGGCACACAGGAGGCTGGCTTGAGAGTGGGGGGATGGGGCTCGCAGTGCCTTACAAAGCCACTCTTCGGAGGGTTTCTAGTGGAGTGGAGGCCTAGAGGACCGCATTGCGCTGTGTGCAGACGACGTACTGCTCTGCCTCACGGACCCAGAGGTCATGGGCCAAAGACTACTCCATACGCGCGGCGCCCGGCTTGTGCGGGCAGGGCCTCTGGCCTACCCTAAGCTTTGCCACTAAATCTCTCTGCTGGTCCCCCTGCCCAGAGACCCGGGGAGAGCAGCCTGACCATCCCAGGCCTCCAATCTGCAGGCTGAGTTCTTATAACTTGGTATTTACAGTATGCCAGTGGTCAATAAAGTTGGGAGACCTAGAGAGGTGTGAACCATCTGCTGCTCACCATCCTCGGGATGGTAGCTCTCTTCTGAGATGATGGTCCTACCCACTTTTCTTAGTACGTTCTACAACATTTTCCACCTGCCCTCCCCTAAACAATGGTCTGCATCGGCCTACAGGAAACAGTCACGCTCCTTTCTCTGGGCCAGCTGGAGTTCACACCAAATCCTTCAGGAAATGCGTGCAATCAACCTTCAATGGAGGCCTAGCGGCTGCAGGCCGAGGCCTCTCAGCTGGTGGCCATGAATGAGTGGATTCATGGTGGCTGGGGGGACCCAACTTATTCAGTGAAACTGACATTCATGACTAGAGGAGACTACAGCAACTGGACCATGAGTTGTATGGATCACCCATCTCCCGTTCTCTCCCCTGAGCCTCACAAGGGTGGTGTTCTTGGGCATGGCGCTCAGCCCTTGGAAATGGATCGGGTGGGAGCGTAAGCTCACGCCCGGGACCCCTCTGGAGGGTCACTTGCCTGGCTAGGAGGCTAAGTTGACTTGGTTCAGGAAATGGGACTTCATAGTTATTTCCAGATTGGGGGATGTGTGGCAGGGGAGTCGCCCATGTGGTCTTTCCAGGACCTGCAAGCGGATTTCCAACTCTCATTGGGTTCCCACTTCCTACAGATTCCTGCAACTCTGCCATGCATTGCTTCCATATCAAGCGTCAATTGGAGAGGCCCCGAGTTTAGCCCCTTAGCAGACCAAAATCCACTAATGGTTCCCCTTGGCCAAAGCTGCATTTCCTGTGTCTGCCGATTGCTGGTCATCAACTCCTCCAGGTTGTGTCTCCCCTCTTCCGGGCGCATTAGGAGTCCTGGGTGTGAGCGGCCCAGAAGACGAGGGAATGGAGGAGGCCCTAGTGGCAGGGAGATAATTGGCAATATCCGCCAGGCTTCACATGATACAGGTGAATTTCCTGCACACCACCTACCTGACTCCCGTGCCGGCTTTGTCGGCAGACCGGCCATCAGTTGTCCCCCCTCCCTCCTCCGATGTAGCGCGGAAGGGGCAGATTTCTTTCATGCTTAGTTTGGGCACTGGACCTCAGGCTTTGACACCACCCTGTCCCTGGTGCTGTGGAAAAGCCTGTGGTCTGCTTGCCCCGCCTAGCAGTCCTTGGCCTGTTGGTAGACCAAAAGGGAGGGAAGAGGAGTGTGACCGATACCTGCTGTGGGACTGGGGACATTGATCGCCAAGAGGGACATAGCATGCAGACGGAACCCGCCACCCCCGCTTGAGATCGCGGCCTGGCGTAGAGGCTATGGACTGAAAGTGCGTTCCACAGATGGAGGAACTTTTACCTCTGCAGCTGCAAGGAGCTGCATTTATAAACATCAAACGTTTGGGGGAAATGGCGGAGCGTATATTGTAGTGCTACAAAGCTCTCTCTGCTGACTATGCATATATTTGTTAACTTGCAACTGTCACGATTTCATTGTACTGCCTGGTTTAGGGCTCTCTTTGTGATAAAATCAATAAAAAACGTTTATCAAAAAAAAATATGATGCAGCGTGGTGAAGCCACAAAAGTAAATAATCAGTGGAGTGGCACAAGTCGTTCAGTTATTATTCGCTGCTCCCAGCAAGGTGTGCCCCATAACGCTCTTGTGGACTAATTTGCATATTAACTGCCAGATATCTGGTGCCCCAATCTGGGCAGGGGTATCCTGCCAAGATGTTACTAAAGCGTGTTCTGCGGGGCTGCAGGAGTGCAAAAGCCTCCAGAGAGTAATCGTTTTTAAAAGTAATCCTATGTTTTCTCTGAGGCGTTATACAACATGAATGCAGGAAATGTTTATCTTGTTTCTAAGCATTCCCATAGTTGAAGCTTTGCTATTCAGATGAAAGATTGCAGTGGTACCATCTCTAGTGGCTGACATTACAGCTGCATTATGTGGCCTGAAGAGCGTTATAGAAAAGCTCTAGCATCGTTTAATCGTTGCCTTTAGCTGGATGCATATGTTTTATTTAAAGGGTTAATCGCAAATGTTGCAGTGACTCTACTGTTAATAATGAATGCCTTTTGAATATGGTTATGGATTATATTAGTTTTAATTGATAACATGATTGCTGTTTTATTGTGGAGATAGTGAACCCATGACAACAAAGCCAGCCAGGCTTGCCTTGTATATTGAGGTGGTCACCACTTGCCAAGCAGCCAATAGGCTTGCCTTCATATAATGATGTACGAATGGCCGCCGTTGAAAAGCCAGCCAGGCTGCTGCCTTGTATTTGATGCGCGGTTACCCCCTTGACTTAAAGCCAATAGGTTTGTCTTCGTATAATGAAGTGATTACCCCTTAACAAATCTAATTGAATTGTCTTGTATATCGATGTGGATTGACTCCCTTGACAAAGCCAATAGGCACCGCACTTGATATTTTGATCCCGGATTTTACCCCTGACAAAGCCAATCCGTTTGCATCTTCACATATAATGAAAGTAGATTACCCCTTAACAAATCTAATTGAATTGGCCTTGTATATTGATGTGGTCACCCACCTTGACAAAGCTAATAGGTCTCCCTTTTATATGTTGATGTGGTGGCTCCTTTGACAAAGCCAGTAGGCCTGCCTTATTTGGAGGCTGAGACAACCCTGTCATGTTATGATGAGCGCTCATGATGACTCGGCTGGGCCTATGGGGTGGGGTTTGGATGCTTCCGGTGGGGTTAGGTGCAGAAGTCTGTCCGCCACAGGCCAGTGACATTTTAATTAAGTATGGCAGTGGCGTGGCACTTTGTGTTAAAAAAAAAAACCCTTGTAATTAATTGAAAAAAACCAAGAGGTTAAAGTAATGTTATAGTTAGGTCTGGCAATTATATCTGACTTTACATAAAAATAAAACTACAAATGCACTGACAAAAAAACATAGGTTAAAGTGACTTTATAGCCAGGTGAAAATGTCAAGTTGAGTATACCGCATTACTACTAACCTGTGCCCCGTCTGTGGAACTGCTTATGGCCTCACATATTGCATCAATCGTGACAGCAGTTCAATGACTTCATTGGCTGATGAGCATCACTCATGACAAACGCTCAGAGCTGACCTTGAGGATGAGCTAAACACTGCACTATTACAGATTAAATAAACATAAAAAATACAAAACAATTATAGCATTTCATTCAAAAGCTGAAAAATAGCCTCTATGCTCACTTTTCAACAGTTATTAGGAAACGACGAAGTAAAACAGAACATTTATGATACCTACTGGAAAGAGACTACTTGTAATGAAAGAACACATTAGAAATGAACTAAATATTACTCTAATGCATGCTACAGTAGAGCAGCAGCAAAAGATGAGATAGTTACAATGTGTGAGGAACACAGCCATTCCCCAAATGTAACAGCAATACAAGTAAGAGATGTCCTATAGGAATTCTAAGGTTAAGCAAGCACTGGATTCCCAGCCACCTTCAGGAGGCTTTTACTTAAGGACATTATGCCGAGATCTCTGGAAGAAACCACAGCACAACAGCTAGCAATATAACACCAAAAAAGACTTATAATAAGAACCAGAAGAGGAGCAATGCAAACCAATGGCACAAGGATTGTTTGATGAAATAAAAATCCCAGAAAATCAGACTTAACACATACTAACTATCAATTCATAGCTGACTTGTGAAAATGAAAAATACTGAGAAAAGAATAATTTTCTTTTGCAGCTAATGCAACCTAATAACTTTAACACAATGCCACAACTGGCTGATGGCTGGGACATTTAAATCTCATCCCCCCCACCACAATCTCACAGCAGCTATACTGCCTAATACACTGGACAATAGGCTGCGAAAATACTCTATTCTAATATGGCATGTTTCCAAAACAATAGATTAAAATACTAATGCACTCCCTTACAATAGTAAAAAACAAAAAACAATTAATTACAACCATCTCAAAGATTAACAACTTTCAACAAGCATTGAGCCACAAATATATTAAAAAGCATTTTCACACACAGCCATACAAGGGTGTGCTACCATTTAATAATACAATCAATATAGGGGCACCTATAAAAATCAACATTAAGCATAGTTTACGTTTATGTCACAAAGCCATAATGTGCGTTATGAAATGGTAAAATACATAATTGATTTTGTCTGTTTGCCTATCACAGATGTAACTATCAGACACACATAAACTGTCACCACTACTGGAACTGATATGGCAGTAAAATGTCACAAGAAACCCAGACAAACAGCATGCAGTGGATGGATGGCAAGAATTTCTTCCAAAAGACACTAGAAGAGAAACCTAACCAACGTTATATCAATTCTTGTAAACAGAAAAAAAAGAACAAAGCTAACAAGAGTTTACTATGCCCAAATACTTAACTAAAGATACAAAAGTATCAAAACAAACCAAACAAATGTATGAAATGATTCAAGGCCAAAGTACTTTTTCTTTACAAAAATCAAGGCCTACATTACCTCAGAAAACAATTGGAAAAGCACTGCTATAGAGAGACTACTACACTGTTACAAAAACAAATCAACTCAAATGGCTTTAACACATACGATCAAATAAAAAATAAATATACTATATCTCACCAAACATATTGTTATAAATAAAAAGTATGAAAATGCCCAATTATTTTAAATAAAAAGATATACACATTTTAACAATTATTTTTCAAAAATCACAATAATAAAAAAGTATTATGATTTATCTGGGAAAGCAAGAAGCCCCAAATCACAAAGAAATATACTCACCAGCCTCTTGACATGGGGAGGGCTGGGCATTCTGAAGCTAATAAAATATTTTGCAGAGGCCACCCGTCTCCAAGCTTTATAGTAGAATGGAAAAGCACTGATGCTTCTTAGACCAGAGGACAATATTGAGACCAGTGACAGTGCAAGAAATTTCAGTTATCTATAGGTTACTTCTATCTAAATGCATGAATGGCGGGACTTAGTCATGTAGTCCCAGTGCTTAGTTCGAGCCGCTGGTTTGAGGTGCTCGGCATTCCAGCACTTAATTGTACCCACCTAGGCACGCCCATGACAGGCTGCCACGACGGGTGTCAGCCTCTGTTTGTCAAATTTAGAGATGAGCACAAAACTGTTGTCTATTAATTCAATACTACATTAAAAATTACTAAGACCTGCGGCTCCAAGCCAACCTTACAGTTTTGGGGGCCTGGGCAGATGGCTGTCTTGTCACACTTGTTGGAGTATGAGGGTTAGTAGTTGTTGTTGAGTACTATCATTGGCATTGCTGCATGGGGCCATGAGGGGGTGAAACACAGGCAGCTGCTGGCTTACCTGATGAGGAGCCTTGGCACTTTTTTTTTTTTTTTACAAATTAAGCAGGGAGTACGGGACTGCGCAGAGGATTTAAAAGTGGGTGATGGAGAGTTGTTATATAGGTTGAGTTTCCCACCAGACCACTGGTTATGGAGGTGTGTGTCATATATATAAGGTTTATTTTGTAACAAAAAGAACTGAACCATAAAAATACATATTTATTGTTAAGAGCTACCCAACTTGGAATTGGCTCACCACCACAGTGGTCATCCTTTCAGTTGCAGTTGTTTTAATTATGTTCCCTTTTTAGGTTTCACCTGCACAGCGCTTGTGAAATATTTTGCCTTAAATATATATCTTAAAGGGGCATGCCCTGACCGTGCTTTGCTGTGCTTTTCATTGGTTCCAGTGCTTACCACTTACCTTTCCTCCATTTCTATTGGCTGTAGCACACTGCTCATCTTGTTCCTCTCATGTTAGCTTCTCATATATCAGTTTCCCGTTAGCTAAAGTATTCATGGTTTTCATCCACATACTCAGAACTATTTTTAAAAGGCTTTTACCTTTAGGAGCATGCATTTACAACGTCTATTTACAAGCGTCTAGCTGTGCACACATTTCTTGTCAGCACTTTTGCCTTGTTAACAATTGTAGCTAACTTTCCTTTTGGATTCCTCCAGATTTTTTTTTTAATGATTGACTGGCGCCTGCCACGGCATCTGCACTCCCACCTGTGCATGCTCTCCGTCTCTGCAGGCAGGCTGCGTGTGTACCTCTTCCCCAGTGATCCAGATCCCCATGGTTTCCGTCTCGGCGTGCTCTCACTTGGAGTGAGCCAGTTGGCGCCGTTGCACTGCACTGCAGAGGCGGCCATGGCAAGGACGGGTTCCGGGGGCGGCCCTGGAGGCGGACAGCTATTTTCACCAACGTACCGTAAGTGGAGCAGAGGTCTCAGGGCGTCTCTCTGGGTCACAGCAGAGGCACAACAGTGAACAAAAGGCAGAGTGAGGCTTGGCAGTGCTTCCTGGCCTGTGGTGAGCCAAATGAAGGTCTAGTGCCGTTTTATTTCCTACTTGTTTCCGTTGTTGGTATCCAATGCGTCTGTGCAATGCAACATTCCAGGTTCCGGTTCTTGAAGTGCTCAGCCAGCCCAGTTTCTTTTCTTTGCTGGACTTGTCAGTCGCTCAGAACTGCAATTCCCACAATGCAAAGGAAAACATTGGAGGGATGAATTACTCATGCGTGGACCTAGGAAGCTCGAAGTATTTGTCACCTGCAAGCGATTAAAGTAATGTCATGGGGGTGGAAGTACCACCCACGTCAATTTCTGATGAAGGAACAAGCAAACAAAGGTGTAGGGCCGGCCAGTCACAAGTGGAGCTGCTGGTCACGGCACCCCAGCACCAGGACCATGTGTGCACCGAGTGCGGCTCCCTTGACGGCATCGCCTACGTGGACAACAGAGAGGGCAGCTCAGTACATACCGCCCGCTCCGGTGTCCTGTGAGTACAATTGAAGTCACTGTTCCATGTGAGGACCGTCAACACTACACCACATTCTGGTGCACCAGAGATCACAGGGCACAAGTCGGAGGGATTTTGCACGCAGGTACTACGGCGGCCCACCCGCTGCACTCACGGGGTGGACGCCGTCCCCCTGGCAACAAGTTGCGCCCCACAGAAAATATATAAGAACATGTCCCAGTGTAATTTTTCTGGACACCGGAGATCATGTTCAAGCAACGCCTGCGACAAGCTGCTGCTTTCGATTCCCAGCAGCAAGGATTGCAGGCAGGAGGAGCTTTTTCACCTCCAGCTGGAACGAAGTTAGGGGCCATCAGGCCTCCCTTTTGTCTGAATATCTCCTGACTGGAGTGTGCAATGGTACCCTCACACTTAAATGTAAATGCCACGGAGGGGAAACAAAGGCACACAGCTTGTTATCTTCTCACAGGTACTTAAGAGAGGCATGCTTTTGCCTTTCTTCAGCCCCTTTATATAATAGATGCATGCACTGTAAGAACGTCAGGTGTGTGGTATTTCCCAGTATTTACACAAATAACAATTTCAATAGCACTATTTATTTCTGTTATAGCACTATGCAACTCAATGCAGGATGTCAGAGCTCTTTCGTAACATACACATTGTAGCGATGACAATAAATCATGTACACGTGTAAATCAATGTACAAGATGGAGCCACATGAGACAGGTTGCGGGTGTAGGAGTCACATGTCCTTCATACCTCACTGTGGTCTTTTAGAAGGATTACAATTTATGGAACTGCATGGCAACAAAAGGATCTCTAAGTGTTAAAAGCAGTAACCCACTTTACTACACCTACATGAAATAATAATTCTGTCATCTGCATGTTAGATAGATGATAGCTTTGCAGGAGTCACATTTACCTTCTCTACTACTTTGATTCAAATCTGGGACTTTGCAAAACACGAGATCTTTCCAGAGAGTGCATTAACCACCAGAGTTATCTCACCATTATTACTATTCCCTGAGGTTTACTGGGCACCTTCACGTGCAGATTGCTCTTACCCAAACCAAATCATTTTAAAATGTAGACTTTGCAACCTTAATTAAGCATAACAGATCTACTACCGTGCTTCTCACTTGTTGCTAATATCTTTGTGGCATGGGTTTAAAAAAAAAAAAATGTGGTGGTGGGAGAAGCCCAGATGTAGCGCCGGGATTTTGTGCCACTTTTTAGGCACAGCCCCAACGCAAAATCTAATTCTGTTAAATCGCATAATGCACTTAAAATGTACTCATGATATACCTGATAAACATATGTGTGAGGTCTTAATATCTAATGTCACTTCTTGTGACAGTCACTTCCAGTGGGAGTCTGCTTCCTGTGATCGTCACGTGCAATGTCACGCATCGTGACATCGTGCGCTGTAATGGCTCGCCAGCCATGAATTCACTTGCATACTGCCCCAACCTACCTAGTCAGCCCCCACTTCTTTTTTGGGACCCGGCCTCCTGAGAGGGCAGGCGCGTGGAGCTAATACGCCTCTGATCCCCACTTACTGGGCACACAGGTGTAGCCAATATGTACGAGTCTGATATTAGCATGTGTTAAAACATTTATATTTATTACAAAAAAAATATTTCAGAACAGCTATTCCTAAACTCTTTCTCAGAGGTGATCCCTGCCCTACTCTACACCAGTGCCCGCGCTTTGTCACTTCCCCTAGCCTATCAAAGTTGGGGTTTTGTTCTCTGTGCACGGCGGCTGCACCGCTTGCCCAGTATTTACTTCCTCTCAGCAAATGGGAGACTCTTGAGGAGTTAAGTGTGGGATATCAGCCTAAGCAAGGCATGTGCCGTCAGCCAGTGAGTGTTTCCTTACCATTCCACTTCAAAGTCTCAGAACTGCATGCACTAGACTTTACAAAAACATCTCAGCTTCCCTCCTCCAGTCCTGCTGTTGCATGCTGGAAAAAGGGCAGCCAAGGGCCATTGGTATTGGTGGCCACCCACCTCCAGCCAGAAGCATTCTCACACCCTGATGCCCCAATAGATGACCCGCCTTTGGAGCTGCAGACTAACGTGTCATCAGTGCTCTGTTTTTTAAACATGTCCATCAACTCTGGCAAAGCTCCACCAGTTGCTTCTTCCCGGCTCTGGTTACTGTTCAGAAAGCTTCACTTGCTAATAGCTGTAGAAGGCACGGGTGATGGCGTGCGTGGGGAGTGGGTTCTCTGTGTACTTGGCCTCACTCTACATGTTGGCAGCGCTCACAGCAGGCAGTCTGTAAAAAGCCTCCTTGAGGTCTGCTCTTTGAGTTTTTGGGTTATTGAAAAACTCCCTGTTGCAGGATGTTTGTTACCCTACCCTCTCCTTTTCATTGTCCACTAAAAGGGTATAGTAACTCCTTGTATGCTCATGGGCCCCAGTGAAAACTGCACTAATGCTGCACTGCATTGATTCACTAGCGCTCTTTCCACTGCATAGAAGTGCACACGCTACCTTTGATTATTTGCCTTTCTTATTAAACAAGTCCTAACACTTTTTAGGAAGTTCCTTGCAATTATATTGCACAACTGCTCGATTCAAACTAAAGCTTAAATAAAACTAAAAAGGTGTATCAACAGCGATAACACTAATGCATTTTACCAATGCTTGTCTTTAAGCTGTGCCTGGTTTGGTGGCGATACACTGTGATGGAAATATCGGTAAAGCCAGATTTAATTATTGTAGGGTATGTTCTTGCATTAGACAGGCCAAGAACAACGTGGGGAGGCCACGCAATTATCTATCAGTAGCACTGCTTGGGTGCTCTTTGGCTCA
>CAWUFW010028854.1:0-20358 GCA_963921515.1 Calotriton arnoldi | reverse complement strand
ACCGAACCATATACTAAGAAAGTGGTATAACAACCACAACTTCACTAGACACAGTGCCTAGAGCACGTAGAATCGCTGGGACCCCAAGGAACACCCCAAAGTAGTGACAGAGGGGACCCATGGTGCAGTGTGAGAACACAGGCACGAGCTCCGTACAACTCTATGGGAAAGTCGCGGTTGGAAAATTACAGTTTAAGTTAAGGACACTTCGGAGAGGACTTCAAGAAAACCCTTTGGAACATAGAACGCTCTAGGGCAAACATCCTTGTAAGTACCGAGGTACCCATGTTACTTATCCCAGAGGAGCCGGGTGCATAGGGGTCAAGTGGTGTCGGAAACCCTCTTCGTTTTGAATGGCGTGATGCAAAGAAGTGCTGCTGCTGGGGAGATGAAACATGTCTGGTCAGATCCAAGCCTGGATCCGACATGAGAAGAACCTAGAAGAAGAAGGGACAGAGTCTGGGTCACTTCAGGGTGGCCAGGGGCACGATAGACGAATGCCCACCGATGTCGGGTGCTTCAGGTGTGATGATGGGATGCTTGACTCTGCAGCCATGGGGACCAGGAGATGTCGACGAGGACCAAAGTCCAGAGGTGAGCTGTCCCACAAAGGATGTCAAGTGTTGGGGGGTCAGTGTCCGGATCGAACACCAACAAGCCTTGGCAACTGCAACCCACGTGGGCACAGGAAATACGCTTCGGTGAGGAACAGCAAGGTCCTGGGGACTCTCCAAGCAATGGAGAGTCAGGACACATCTGGAGCAACCAGGAAAGCCCAAGGAAAGTCAAAGTTACCTTCACAGGTACCCACAGGCCAACGGACCAGGGATCGTGAAGGGACCTCGAGCTGAATCATGAAATACCAGCCCACGGGACACTCGTGGAGTGTAGGCCGGAAGTCTTCAGTGGAAATACTGTTCGGGATCAGGACTACACGTAGTCCAAAGCACAGCCTCAGGGATTGCCAAAAAGCATATGCTGCTGCAAAAGTACACGGTGCACAGGGGTTTGGGTTGCACAGTCCCCACGAGGTATGCTGGTCTCAGAATTGCTGAGAGAGCAGATCGACCTTAGAGACCTCAGGAACCCACCTCCTATGTTGCAGAAATCTTCGGAGTCCTCAGGAGCTTGGGAGATGCAAACCGGTCAGATGCATTAAGGTGCCTGCTGCTACAGGGGAGTAACTCCTTTACTCCAAGGGAGATTCTTCTGTCATCCAGCGAAGTGTAGATCATCAAAAGTACTTGGTTTCTGTAGCAGAGTTTAGTCCAGATAAAATCTAAAGTCCTGTAGTCAGGCTTCCTACTTTATACCCAAGGAAGGGGTGGGACAAACTCTGGGGACCCACCTAGGGGAGGGTCAGGACAGAGGGGTGGCTATACCCATGTCCTTTGTCCAGTTTCATGCCAGAGCAGGAGCAAATGGGTCCTACAACCAGTTTGAACTGGACTATGCACAGGGACACCAAATGTGCCCTCAGTGCAGACTTCAAACACTCTGATAGTGCACCCACCCAGCCCCAATACACTAAATCCTGTCTGGGAGGTGGTCACACCTCCCTTTGACAGGAAATCTATTGTCAAGCCTTCCCCTGCTCGAGCTTGGCTCAGCAGCAGGAGGGAAGTCTCGTGTCTGTAGCTGGCAGAATCCATTTTGTGATACCCAGGTTCGAGAAAGCTGGTACCGGGTATACCGGTGTTGCACATAAGTCCCTCTAGTAGGGTGGAATCATACCTCCCACCCCAGTTACTGGTGGGGAGGTATGATTCCAAGGTGTTTGGCACCAAACACGACATGTTTCTAAGCAGCCGTTTTAAAGTTAGCATTTACCGCCAGGTTATAATGCACTTAAATATATATGGTTGGCTGCATCACAGACAACCCCGGAAAAAAGGTTCCGAAGGCTGCAGAGGGGCTTTGCTCATGCATGGGCACACTCTCACATAAAACCCAGCACCCTGCTTTTAGGATTGTTAAGGCCTGCCATAGGGGTGGCTGATAGGTTTATAGGTGCAGTGATTTAGAATAGATATAGGTAATCTATATCTAAGTAAGGGGTGCATGCACCACCTTACATAGGCTGCTGTTGCAGACCTGTAGTGTCATTTTGAATGGTCTCTCAGGGGTGGCACAATACATGCTTCAGCCCCTGGGAGGCCTCTGGGGTACCTATGTCCTGGGTACATGGTGTACCATATACTAGGGACTGATAAGGGTACCCCGCAATCCAATCTGGAGTGTACCTAAAGTACATGGAATCAATTTAGAGGAGAAAGCAGATAGACTTGGGTCCTGAAGAGCAGGATCCCAGTCAGACTAAGTCAAAAACAGTGATACATCAGCAGAAAAGTGGGGGTAACTATAAGAAGCAGATCCTACTCTCCTACACAACCTCCCCAAATGCAGGGACATTAAACTAACCTTGACCAGTTGAGTTTTCATGTTCTAAGTGGAAATATCTGGAGAGTCCATCTGCATTGGCATGGTTACTCCCCGGTCTATGTTCCACTGTACAGTCCATCCCCTGTAGGGAAATGGACCACCTCAAAAATTTGGGGTTTTCACCCTTCATCTGTTTTAGCCATAAGAGGGGCTTATGGTCTGTCTGAACAACGAAGTGAGTGCCAAACAAGTATGGCCTCAGCTTCTTCAAAGCCCAAACCACAGCACAGGCCTCCCTCTCAATAGCTGACCAACGTTTCTCTCTGGGGGTCAGCCTTCTGCTAATAAAAGCTACTAGCTGATCCTGACCCTCTTCATTCAGTTGTGATAACACATCCCCTATGCCCAACCCAGATGCATCAGTTTGAACAATGAATTGTTTGGAATAGTCAGGACTTTGCAGAATGGGAGCAGTGCACATGGCCTGCTTCAGGTCATCAAATGCCTTTTGACAGCTAACTGTCCACTGAACTTTCTTAGGCATTCTTTTGGAAGTTAAGTCATTCAAAGGGGTCACTATGGATCCATAACCTTTGACAAACCTCCTGTAATACCCAGTCAGGCCCAAGAAAGTTCTGACCTGCGTTCGGGTGGTGGGAGCAACCCAGTCAATGATGGTCTGGATTTTGCTCTGCAATGGTTGAACCTGACCTCCGCACACAAGGTGGCCTAGGTGTACAACCTGACTCTGCCCTATCTGGCACTTGGTGGCCTTGATAGTGAGGCCTGCTTTTTGCAGGGCCTCCAAAACATTTCTCAGGTGGACCAGGTGATCCTACCAGGTGGAGCTAAAGACAGCAATATCATATAGATAAGCTGCACTATAGGCTTCCAGGCCTGCAAGGACTTTGTTCACCAACCTTTGAAAAGTGGCAGGTGCATTCTTCAAGCCAAAGGGCATCACCACAAATTGGTAGTGCCGCCTTAGCTGGTCTGATTTGCCAGTAGCCAGCTGTCAGGTAAAATGTACTCAGAAACTTGGCTGAGGCCAAAGTATCTATAAGTTCATCTGCCCTGGGTATTGGATGGGCATCAGTCCTAGTGACTGCATTGAGACCCCTGTAGTCAACACAGAACGTCATCTCTCTCTCTTACCACCCTGGGTGTGAGGTTTTGGTACCAAGACTACTGGACTAGCCCAAGGGCTATCTGAGGGCTCAATCACTCCCAGGTCCAACATTTTCTGGACTTCAGTCCTGATGTAGTCCCTGACATGGTCAGGTTGCCTGTAAATCTTATTTTTAACAGGCAGACTGTGACCTGTGTCCACTTCATGAGTGCACCAGGTAGTCTGACTTAGAGTCAGTGAGAACATATGTCTGAACTGATTGAGGACCTTCCTGCAATCAGTTTGCTACTGGTCAGTGAGGCTGCCTGCCAAGGCTATACCATCAACTGAGCCATCATCAGGGTTCTGTGTGAGCAGGTCAGGGAGTGGATCACTCTCTTCCTCCTGTCCCTCATCAGTAGCCATGAGCAAGCGCATGTCTGCCCTGTCAATATATGGTTTGAGCCTGTTCACATGGAGCAACCTATGGGGGCTCCTGGGAGTTCCAAGGTCCACCAGGTAAGTAACCTCTCCCTTCTGCTCAAAGATTGTATAAGGGCAACTCCACTTGTCTTGGAGGGCTGCTGGGGCCACAGTATCCAGCACCCATACTTTCTGTCCTGGCTGATAAACAGTCAACACAGCCTTTTGGTCATGCCAGGCCTTTTGCAATTCCTGGCTAGCCTCAATGTTTTGGGATGCCTTCTTCATGTACTCAATGTTATAAAACACAAGGGAACCCAATAAGCAATTGGTCAGGGACCTTGGGTACGTTCGTAACTACTAAAGACAATGGTCCCTAGACATCCAAAAAATATATTGTAAAATAAATATAGACTAAATCAGTACTATATTCTTTGTCCAGCCGGACAGTATTTTAATACACAATAATCGTATAACATGAAATTGGAAAAATACAAGTGGGACACAACCTGCGTCCTAAAAACAATAACAAACAAACAACATTAAAGGAAAGGTTCAGGCAAGGGGGACGTGTCTGCATAAAAATTTTGAATAGATCAGACGTAGTAACGTGAAAACACCATTACATATTTAACATCACAATTTGGTGTATGCATATGGTGTACATTACGTCGACGGCGTTTCGATCCCTTAAATCAATAATGGGATCATCATCAGGACATTTCAAGTTAGCATGCCTGTGTACATATTGCAGTTATTACTGTATTTGCGCAAACCATAAAATTAGGAAGGAAGAAGAGAGAAAAAGAAACATAAGATTACAAAAGGTATTAACAGATCCATATAGTATTATGAAGAAAATTACTGTCAGTGTAGTGACATCATGCGAACGACCGAGTGAATAATTGGCCGTGCCAAGAATTAGAAACCGGAGAAGGAAAAAGAAAAAATGGTAAAATGAGGGTGACAGGAAAGAGCCAAGAACCGGGGAGTGTGTCAAGGCAGGAAGTGGGTAAAGAGTGAACAGAAGAAATGAAATGGCCGTGCTGCAATTAATACAAACGAGGAGCATGATGCAGGCTCTACCAAAGGACGAGGGGAAGAAGGCAGGCTTACCCGATTTAAGCCCGGAATTCAAGACGTGGATCAATCTCTATAAAATTCCAGTAATAGGTAGGACAGAAATAGCGTGGGCCCCAATTAGCTAGAGACCATCAACAGATAATTGGTCCGGCATGTGATTGCCTGAAAGAGGAAGATTAATGATGTCAACCTCCCGCTGGATAATTGGGATAAGTATGCAGTAAGGCTAGCGAATGTGTAGGTGTGGATACCGGGAGCGCTGGCAGGGTAAATTAAAATTAAACTGAAAATAGGTTAGATGACCCGCCCGCTAAGGTGTGAGAGCATGCACATAATGCAAAGCCGAGCAGCATAACGTATGCGCACCGGATTGGGGTAAGCATGCGTCTTCCCCTTGTCCCTCGCAATTGGTTGGGTTCTTTTATGGTTTTTTCCCCCCTAATTTTGCGCCTTCCTTCTAGATTATTACATCCCTTGCTAGCGATCCCGGCACCTACCCTTCCATAACTGCTTAATTACGGTAAGCTGCTCGGTTTTGTACTACTAGTGGGCGGGTCACCTTCTATATCTTCAGTTTTAGGTCTCGGTTACACCTTAATTTACACCTTTCCATTGTTATTCTACGTTATGCTGCTCGGCTTTGCATTATGTGCATGCTCTCACACCTTAGCGGGCGGGTCATCTAACCTATTTTCGGTTTAATTTTAATTTACCCTGCCAGCGCTCCCGGTATCCACACCTACACATTCGCTAGCCTTACTGCATACTTATCCCAATTATCCAGCGGGAGGTTGACATCATTAATCTTCCTCTTTCAGGCAATCACATGCCGGACCAATTATCTGTTGATGGTCTCTAGCTAATTGGGGCCCACGCTATTTCTGTCCTACCTATTACTGGAATTTTATAGAGATTGATCCACGTCTTGAATTCCGGGCTTAAATCGGGTAAGCCTGCCTTCTTCCCCTCGTCCTTTTGGTAGAGCCTGCATCATGCTCCTCGTTTGTATTAATTGCAGCACGGCCATTTCATTTCTTCTGTTCACTCTTTACCCACTTCCTGCCTTGACACACTCCCCGGTTCTTGGCTCTTTCCTGTCACCCTCATTTTACCATTTTTTCTTTTTCCTTCTCCGGTTTCTAATTTTTGGCACGGCCAATTATTCACTCGGTCGTTCGCATGGTGTCACTACACTGACAGTAATTTTCTTCATAATACTGTATGGATCTGTTAATACCTTTTGTAATCTTATGTTTCTTTTTCTCTCTTCTTCCTTCCTAATTTTATGGTTTGCGCAAATACAGTAATAACTGCAATATGTACACAGGCATGCTAACTTGAAATGTCCTGATGATGATCCCATTAATTATTTAAGGGATCGAAACGCCGTCGACGTAATGTACACCATATGCATACACCAAATTGTGATGTTAAATATGTAATGGTGTTTTCACGTTACTACGTCTGATCTATTCAAAAATTTTATGCAGACACGTCCCCCTTGCCTGAACCTTTCCTTTAATGTTGTTTGTTTGTTATTGTTTTTAGGACGCAGGTTGTGTCCCACTTGTATTTTTCCAATTTCATGTTATACGATTATTGTGTATTAAAATACTGTCCGGCTGGACAAAGAATATAGTACTGATTTAGTCTATATTTATTTTACAATATATTTTTTGGATGTCTAGGGACCATTGTCTTTAGTAGTTTTCTTCATGTACTCAGCCATCCTGGAGCGGAGACCAAGTACATAGTCCACAATATCCTGTTTAGGGGGTTTGAGAGGTAACTCCCATCCCTCCTTCACTAGACATAAGGGACCACTAACTGGATGTCCAAACAGAAGTTCAAAAGGGCTGTAACCAACCCCCTTCTGAGGAACCTCTCTGTAGGCAAAGAGAAGGCAGGGCAAAAGTATGTGCCATCTACGCCTGAGCTTTTCAGGGAGACCTTTAATCATGCCCTTGAGGGTTTTGTTGAATCTCTCAACTAACCCATTGCATTGTGGGTGATAAGGGGTGATAAATTTGTAATTTACTCCACACTCCTTCCACATAGCAGTCAAGTAACCAGATATAAAGTTTGCCCCCTGTCTGATACTTCCTCCTTAGGAAAACCCACCCTGGAAAAGATTTGCAGGAGGGCTCTAGCCACAACAGGAGCTGTGGTAGTCCTAAGTGGAATCGCTTCTGGATACCTAGTGGCATGGTCCACCACCACTAGTATGAATCTGTGCCCAGATGCAGTTTGAGGAACCATGGGACCAACAATGTCAATCCCAACCCTCTCAAAGGGAACCCCCACCACCGGTAGTGGTATCAGGGGGGCCTTTGTAGTACCACCTGCCTTACCACTGGCTTGACAAGTGATACAGGAGCTACAAAACTCCTTTGTGTCCTCTGACATGTGAGGCCAATGAAAGTGAGGAACAAGTCTGTCCCAGGTCTTGTTTTGCCCTAAGTGTCCTGCTAATGGGATATCAAGTTTCAAGTTTCAAGTTTAAATTTATTTGATTTAGTTCTCATCTGAGAACAACAAATATTTAACGATTAAAATTACATTTTGGTAATAAAATTATCGCTCTAATACAAATTTAAAAATGATTTAAAAAAGCTGTACATATTAATACACACAAATTCATTAGGTGGTGCCTTACAGAGAGAAATCTAATTCTGAACACAGTTAATTTTGCACTTTGTTCTGATTGGTTTTAAAAATCTCTTTCTAGCTTCTACGACAGTCTCGTTTGGGCAAACAAATAATACGTGTTCTAGATCTTGCACCCCGCCTTTACATAAATCACAGAGATTAGACCCTTTTTCTTTTGGATACCACTTAGAAGTAAATGATTTCAGAGGCAGTATCCCAAGACGGAGTAATATAATACTTCGCCTGACTCCGTGATTTAAGTTAAAAAAGATATACTGTTGCGTTTTCTTAAATACAATAGTTTCCGCATATTGTTTGTACATTGGTAGTTCGGAGCAATGTTGGATATCAAGATCCATACTTAACCTTGGTGTTAGATGTTTTAAAAAAAGTTTCAAATGTGCTGATGTCCAAGATTTCAACATGCCAAGAGTAACATTTGATAGTTTAAAAGCGATAGATACGTTTCTACAAAATACATACTTCGGCGATTCTTGCTCAAATGTCTCAATTTTTAGCAAGGATCGTAGAGTTCCTTGATCCGCATGAACCAAATTGTATGCCCATCTTATTATGTTAGTGATCCCTCTTGCAAAAGAGCTGACTAAGGATAATTCGAGCCGAAGAGCTTGTACCGGCACAGCTTGTGACGTCTTGGTCAGTTTCCGGAGGACTTTCCCTTCTTTCAGGTCGAGTTGTTTCCATTGATTTATTGGAATATGTTCTATTGCATATGATAATATCGAGGGAATCTTTGAGCTATATACTTGTAGAAGAGAAGAGAAGTGTCTTTGCCCAGTGGAGGAATAAAGTCGTTGGAGAGCCCCTAAATGAACATCGGCTTTTCGGCCCATGTTTTGCAAGTGGGGCAGATTGTACAAAGATTGAGAAAAAATTCTCCCAAGATATGTATATTCTTTTACAATTTCCAGCGGTTTTCCCCCTAAAGACCAGTTGTATTTGACATAACTCTTCCTTCCTGTAAACGGGACGATTTTTGTTTTAGTGACATTAGGTATTAAATAGTTTTCTTCTGTATATTTAGTAAGAGCCTGCAGATTTCTTTGAAGACCGAATGGAGTCAGATCCAAAATTACAACATCATCTGCATACATCATAGAATGAATTTTAAAAGCTGCAATTTTAGGTGGAAAATTATTAACCTGATTGAGTCTTTCCGGCAGGTCACTGAGGTATAGAGAGAACAGTAAGGGAGCTAGGAGGCACCCTTGCCTCAGGCCGTTAGGTGTAGGTATTGGGCGGGTGAGACCCTTCTCCCTCCCCATTTGGACTTGACACCATGTCCCAGAGTACAATGATATTATTAGATGGAGGAGATTATCTGGGATTCCCATTTTTTGGAGTTTTTTCCAAAGCTTATCTTTGTCTACCCTGTCAAATGCAGTCGAAAAATCGACAAAGACTGCATACACTACCTGTGACTTATTGATGACGTATTTTTCCATTATTGTTTGCAGTACTGCGATATTATCTATAACCGAGTGTTTTGATCTAAACCCGGCTTGGTTAACCGGAATAGAACCAGTTGAAAATGCCCACTCTTTAAGATGGTCTAAAACAGCTGCCGCAAATATCTTCCCAGTAGCGTCCAGGAGAGCTATCTGCCGATAATTACAGGGGAGCAACCTGGAGCCCTTCTTGTGGATTGGAATTACGATGCTCCCCTTCCAGGATTTTGGAATTTCCCCTGTTCCAAATATGTAGCAGAAAAGGCATGCTAGGATCATGCTCCATTCTTTAGGGTTGTTTTTAGGACCTTAATAGGAATTTGATCAGGACCCATTGCAGCCGACGTTCTTGCCTTTTTTATATAATATTCAATTTGGAGAGAAGATGGGGCCTCATTATATGTACTTTTTTCCTTTCCTCCCTTACATTGTGTTAAAGTCTCGCTTTCAGTCTTATCATTTATTTTGTATAAGTTGGTTATATATATTTCCCATTCTGATGGCGGTACTGGATTTGCTTGTAATGATTTTTTTGTACCCATTTCTAACGCTATTATGTTCCAGTAGGAGCGTTTGTCCTTTTGTTTTGCTGCTATCTGAAGGTCCACCCATTTTTTGTCCTGTGTCATTTTTTGTATTTTATCTTTATCTCTTCTGAGGCGATTTTTTAATTTATTGATTTCATGTTTTCTTATTTCAGAGAATTGCAAAAATTGTGCCCTTATTAATTTGTTTAGTTCCATTGCCTTTATATCTGGGTTCCGTCTTTTGTTTTTATGCATTTTTGTCGTTCGTTGATTTGAATTTTCCTGCAACAGTTGTACCAGTTTATTGACCACAGCCTCAAAGTTTTTTATTGGATTCGTAGAATGAATGGTTTTTAATGGGCTTGACTTCTCAATTAATTGCATGATTTTATCAAATGTTCTAGGATTCCATGATAGCTGCCCCTGGACTGGGTTTACCAGTACTGTACTTTGCAAATCCATGATATGCACCGGAGATGTTGGTTTCAGGCATAAATCTGTTGTTAAGCGTAATATTGCATGATCACTTCCTGTCTCAAACTTGATGTTTAATTGTAGGGCTGAGCCAAATAAATCTAGACTACAAATCATGTAGTCAAGAATTGAGGCATTACGGCTACCCTTTCTTGTATAGGAAGCCGGAATGTCTCCCTCTGTGTTGCCATTTAATATTACTCCATTCATGATCGGGAGTATTGATAATAAAATGTTCCCTCTCTTATCAGCTTTGTTTCCTATAGGAAATTGTGGGATAGGTATTGCCAGAGCTTCTTCCTTTTCTCCGGACTCCCATTTTTCCAGTAGGTCGTTAGATATTTGCCCATTAAAATCACCTGTTAGAAAAATTGACGGGAAATCATGATCTTCTACCACCTTTTCGAGACCCTCAAAAATGTCTAACGCTAATGCGTCCATTTTAGCTCCCGGAGGAATATAAACATTAAAAATGAGCAGTTTGTTAGAGCTTTCGCTCAGGCCAGTCCCAAATTTGATCTTAATGCATTGAATATTCTTTAAGCTCATTGGGATGATTTCTTGATCCCAATAATATTCTTCAGATAGAAGAATTGCTATCCCTCCTTTTGCATGCCCGTAGGCAACCGGTTCTGCTGGAATGTCATATACGAAATAGTCAAGGGGGTCAAAGGTTGTGGTTGCCCAGGTTTCTTGTAAAACCACTATCCCTGGACTATCTTGCGTAATTATTGCCAGTTTTTCCTGGGTTTTTCCTGCAGTCAATAGGAAGCCCCTAAACTTCAGAAGTATAACCAACCTCCTGGTTGCACCAGGTTTGGGGTCTCTACTCTCTGAATATTAGAGTCCATCATCCCAGTAGATCTTGTGGGATCCACTGGCACTCCCAGCAGCCTCAGAAGCAGCTTGCTGTCTGAGGGGTTCTAAAGAGGGGCAGCTCAGTTGCTCCTGGCTCAGATCTGCCCTGGAAGGGCCCCTTGTCCCCAAGAACTCAACCTGATCAGGTTCAAGTTCCTCTGAGACATTTCCTTCTTCAGGCCTAAGATCATCTCCCTCAAGAGACTGAGCTGTACTCTGAGGCGGGGGGAAGACATTGCCTTACCCCTACTGCTCCTTCTCTTGGAAGGCACCTGGTCCATTATTCCAGGATCCAGGGCCTGTACAGTGGAAGACATTTTTGCCTGTGACCTAGTCATGGCAAACACATCTGCAGGGATGCCCAATATTTCTGCATGTGTCCTGAGTTCCACCTCAGCCCAAGCTGAAGTTTCCAAATCATTGCCCAATAAGCATTCAACAGGGAGGTCTGCACTTACCACAACCCAGGTGAAATTCAAAACTGCCAAGGAATGGTCTGTCCTGAAATTGCTTGCATTGGTCACTTGGTACATCTCACCAAGTATGATTTGTTCAGGGGCCACAAGATCTTTTGTCACCATTGTGACACTTGCACTTGTGTCCCTGAATGCCATGGCCTCCTTACCATTGATCGAAAGCTGCTGTCTGTATTTGCCCAGATTTCTGGGACTGACAAATAGGGAGGCAATATACATGCCTCCATCACAGACCAACACAGCCTGAGTTGGAACTCTGACTAGACCACAGTCCATCTCAGATCCCAGGGTTAACCCTACTACACCCTTATTCTGTGTACCACCACTTGGAGCTGAACTAGGGGGAACAGTTGCCTTAGGGGCAGTGGTGGCTGGAATAGATTCCTTGGCCTTGGAACAATCATTTGTCCAATGTGTCTTCTGTTTACAGATATGACACCAAGGCTTCTTTTTGCCTTTACCCTTGTTTGATTGTGACTTCCCCCCAGATGAAGACTTTTGGGGCCCTTGAGAAGACTTCTGGTCTTTGCCCTTCTCCCCACCCTTCTCTGGGGTTTTATAATCTTGCTTCTTAGAGTCACCACCTTGGTTCTGAACTTTCTGCTTCACCCTGGTTCTGACCCATTTGTCTGCCTTCTTTCCCAATTCATGGGGAGAGGTCAGATCAGAGTCCACCAGGTACTGATGCAACAACTGATTTTGACAATTATTAAGGATCTGCTCCCTCATAATTAAATTGTACAATCCTTTAAAATCACACACTTTACTGCCAAGTAACCAGCCTTCCAGAGCCTTAGTAGCACAATCTACAAAGTCAACCCAGTCCTGAGTCTGTGCCTTCTGGGTGTCTCTGAACTTTATCCTGGATTGCTCAGTGGTTAAGCCAAACCCATCAATGAGAGCACTCTTCAAGACTGTGTAATTATCAGCATCCTCTTCTCTTACAGTGAGGGCTTATCTCTACCTTTGTCAGCAAAGGAGAGCCACAAGATAGTTGTCCACTGCTCCTGAGGGACCCTCTGTACTTTACAGGCCCTCTCTAGTGCAGTTATCCATTTGTGGATGTCATCCCCACTCTGATAGGGAGGGACTATCTTGTTCAGGTTCCTATGGTTATGAGTATATTCTCTACCTCTAGGGACACTGTTGCTGCCATCATGGGGCTCTAGCCCCAACCTTCTGGAAGCTCACTGGAGCTCGAGGGATTCCCTGTCTAAGGCCAATTGTTCCCTCTTGATTCTGAGTTTGGTCCTCTCATACTCAAGAAATTGATGCTTCTTCTCATAAGAGGACTCCCTTTTATGAGAAGCAGAGGTCCCTACAGAAGTACCTGAATGATTAGATTACTGAGAAGGAGACTTGATATTCTAGGTAAACTTTGTAATCTCCCTGGCGGAGTAAAGAGAGGGCCACTGGGGCCTTCTCCCCCACCTGAGGGAAGAGTTGGATTTTCCCGGTTAGAATCATCTTGATCCTCCTGGCCAGGGTTTGAGTCCAGATCAAAGTGTTCACTTCCTGCTCTGTCGTCATCTCCTGTCCCACCCAACTTGCCTGCCTCATCAGACCCTGGAGTCTTTCTGAGGTCATCTAAGAGCAATGTCTCTATGAGACGTTGGGTGCTAGCATTTCTCCCTGTCCTCAGTTTCCTAGATGCACACACATTTCTCAATTCCTGAAATGAGAGATGGTCATACTTAGTTGGCAGGGAGCCTCTGGCTTCTGCCCTAGAAGACATACTAGTGTTATGTGGTGTAGGCACCTACCTAACCTAGTGGGAACTAAACTCTCTTGAGTTGGAGAAAGTGTGTGCTAGACCCTTGACTGCCCAACTCCAAGTTCAGTAGAACTTACTTATTCTAATCTTGATTTATATGTACCTAATACCTTTAGTGGTTTTCAGTTAATCACTCAATTGAGATTATCTGGTAAAACAATAGCAAGCTGGAATCCCACACGCTGCACACCAATGTGAGAAGTTGGCCTGGTATATGCTGTCCACTAATTAAAGTGGGCACCTTGCAACAGTCCAAACGACCCTTGTTGATGATTAGGTTAAAGACAACCTTTATTGAAAGCTATCCTAGTGGTAGCTATGGAGAGCAGCCTTCAGGCTAAGTCTCAAAGGAATGTAAAGCAGCTTGTTTTACCAGATCAGAACCTCCTGAATGACCAAATGAAAGGAGAACCACACACGAGATATATAAAATATATGTATTTATTACTAAACACTCTCTACTAACCTCTTTATGAGATTAGATCACAAAGCACACAATATTAAATCAATAGAACAACAGTAAATCGCACAATACACAGCGGGCTCCAGGCCGAAACATATACTAAGAAAGTGGTATAACAAGTTTCAACCACGACTTCACTAGACACAGTGCCTAGAGCATGTAGAATCACTGGGACCCCAAGAAACCACCCAAAGTAGTGACACAGGGGACCCACGGAGGACGGGTGCAGTGTGAGAACAAAGGAGCGAGCTGCGTGCAATTCTATGGGAAAGTCGCGGTTGGAAAATTACAGTTTAAGGACACTTCGGAGAGGACTTCAAGCAAACCCTTTGGAACATAGAAGGTTCTAAGGCCAGCACTCTTGTGAGTACCAAGGTACCCGTGTTACCTATCCCAGAGGAGCCGGGTGTATAGGGGTCAAATGGTGTCGGAAACCCTCATCGTTTTCAATGGCGTGATGCAAAGAAGTGCTGCTGCCGGGAAGATGAAAAATGTCTGGTGGGATCCAAGCCTGGATCCGAGATGAGAAGAACCTGAAAGCAGAGGGGACAGAGTTTGGGTCACTTCAGGGTGACCAGGGGCACGATAGACGAATGCTCACCGATGTCGGGTGCTTCAGGTGTGATGATGGGATGCTTGACTCTGCAGCCACAGGGACCAGGAGACATCGACGATGACCAAAGTCTGGAGGTGAGCTGTCCCATGAAGGATGTCGAGTGCTGGGGGGGTCAGTGTCTGGATCGAACACCAACAAGCTTTGGCAACTGCAACCCACGTGGGCAGAGGAAATAAGCTTTGGTGCGGACCAGCAAGGTCCTGGGGACTCTCCAAGCAATGGAAAGTCAGGGCATGTCTGGAGAAACCAGGAAAGCCCAAGGAAAGTCAAAGTTACCTTCACAGGGACCCACAGGCCAACTGACCAGGGATCGTGAACTGACCTCGAGCTGAATCACGAAATACCAGCCCACGGGACACTCGTGGAATGTATGCCGGAAATGTTTGGTGGAAATACTGCTCAAGGTGAGGACTACACGTAGCCCAATGCACAGCCGCAGGGATTGCCAAAAAGCATATGCTGCTCCAAAAGTACAGGGTGCAGAGGGGTTCAGGTTGCACGGTCCCTACAAGGGATACTGGTCTCAGAATTGCTGAGAGAGCAGATCGACCTCAGAGACCTCGGGAACCCACCTCCTGTGTTGCAGAAATTTCCAGAGTCCTCAGGAGCTCGGGAGATGCAAACCGGTCAGATGCGTTAAGGTGCCTGCTGCTGCAGGGGAGTAACTCCTTTACTTCAAGGGAGATTCTTCTGTTGTCCAGCGAAGTGTAGATCATCAAAAGTACTTGGTTTCTGTAGCAGAGTTTAGTCCAGGTAAAATCTAAAGTCCTGTAGTCAGGGTCCCTACTTATACCCAAGGAAGGTGTGGGCCAAACTCTAGGGACCCACCTAGGGGAGGGTCAGGACAGAGGGGTGGCTACACCCATGTCCTTTGTCCAGTTTCGCACTAGAGCAGAAGCAAATGGCTCCTGCAACCGGTTTGAACTGGACTATGCACAGGGACACCAAATGTGCCCCAGTGCAGACTTCAAACACTCTGAGAGTGCACCCACCTAGCCCCAATACACTAAATCCTGTCTGGGAGGTGGTTACACCTCCCTGTGACAGGAAACCTATTGTCAAGCCTTCCCCTGGTTGAGCTTGGCTCAGCAGCAGGAGGGCAGACTCGTGTCTGTGGCTGGCAGCATCCATTTTGTGATGCCCAGGTACGAGAAAGCTGGTACTGGGTATACCAATGTTGCACATAGATCCCTCTTGTAGGGTGGAATCATACCTCCCACGCCAGTTACTGGCGGGGAAGTATGATTCCAAGGTGCTTGACACAAAATACGACATGTTTCTAAGCAGCCATTTTAAAGTTAGCATTTACCGCGAGGTTATAATGCCCTTAAATATATATGTTTGGCTGCATCACAGACAACCACGGAAAATAGGTTCCGAAGGCTGCAGAGGGGCTCTGCTCATGCTTGGGCACACTCTCACATAAAACCCAGCACCCTGCCTTCAGGATTGTTAAGGCCTGTCGTAGGGGTTACTGATAGGTTTATAGGTGCAGTGATTTAGAATAGATATAGGTAACCTATATCTAAGTAAGGGATGCATGCACCACCTTACATAGGCTGCTGTAGCAGACCTGTAGTGTCATTTTGAATGGTCTCTCAGGGGTGGCACAATACATGCTTCAGCCCCTGGGAGGCCTCTGGGGTACCTATGCCCTGGGTACGTGGTGTACCATATACTAGGGACTGATAAGTGTACCACAGAATCCAATCTGGAGTATACCTAAAGTACATGGAATCAATTTAGAGGAGAAAGCAGATAGACTGGGGTCCTGAATAGCAGGATCCCAGCCAGACTAAGTCGAAAACAGTGATACATCAGTAAAAAAGTGGGGGTAACTATAAGAAGGAGATCCTACTCTCCTACAGCCAACAGTGAGGCCAAGCCCCGGGGGATGGGGTCCCCGGGGCCAGAAGTGGCCCATGAGGGGGGCCACACGGCCCCCTCCCACAATTTAAAAAGAAAAGAGGCAATGCCCCAGGGGATGGGGTCCCCAGGAAGATAAAAGCCATGCGGCCCCCCTCCATTGAAAAATAAAAAAAGTGTTTCTGGCTATGCCCCGGGGGATGGGGTCTCCGGGGCCGAAATTAGCCTCGGGAGGGGGGCCGTGTGGCCCCCTTCCCATTTTTTATTTTTTATTTTAAAAAAAGGGGTCAGGCCCTGGGGATGGGGTCTCCAGGGCCCCAAAAATAGTAAAAGAAGGGGGCGACACAGTCCCTTCTAAAAAAAAATATTTAAAAAAAGCCGGCATAACGCCAGAGTCCCTGCTCCCTCCCTGCACCACTCTGCAAACGCGCCCCCTGGCACGTTCTAAGTTGGGGAATTAAGGGGCATATCAGCAACAGCCGGCGATAGTTATCGCTAAGCACGCTTAGCGCGAGGATAATTATCGCCAGCTATCGCTGGATTTTATCACAGATATAGCGCGCTATCAGCGATGCTTATCTCCAAAGTGATAAAAATCCAAGCGATAGCTGCAAAATGTGCGATTATCGCAGGAAATCCAGCGATAATCGCACAGCGATAGGTGATTCCTTGTTAATAGAGCAGGGTGTGCTTATGCACACAATCCACCTACCATAGGTTAATATGGCTAAGTAAGAATAAAAGCAGGCGCAATGAAAGCTGCAATAGACGCGGTTAGCACTACTTTTCTCGTCGCTAGGCAGGTTAGCGATGAGATTGTTGATAGGAGATAGCTCAGTTAGCGACATTTCCCACGTTATTATACTCGGGTACGCCCACTTTGCATATCATTGGCATTAACATGATAGTCGTTGGGGAAACCGGCGAAGAGGCATAGGAACACGCGTTAGCGTGTCCTTGCTGATGGTGCGATAAAATTATTGCCGCTTTTCGCTCGAAAACGGACGCTAAAGCGGCGATAATTTTATCGTTTTGCCTTGATGATATGCCCCTAAGTCCCCTTGAGTACTGAGGGTCCCTGGGTGCCAACTAGCCCACCAAGTACCTCCAGTAAGCGCCACACAGCTGCATTGCAGAGAGGTGGTCCGAAGCCATGCCCCTTTTTACACCACTCTGCAAACACGCCTCTTGGCTCACTGCTGGTGGGGCGATGAGGTCCTCTTGTGTCCTGAGGACCTCAGGAAAGAAGTGGACTTCATCTCCCAAGCAGCAGTGTGCCAGGAGCCACGTTTGCAGAGTGGTGTAAAAAAGGAACGTGGCCTCGAACTACTCTGAGCAATTTAGGTGTGTGGCACTTACTGGAGGTACCTGGTGGGCTAGTTGGCCCCCAGGGACCCTCAGGAATGAAGGGGACTTAATACCCCAACATACAACGCACCAGGAGACACGCGTTTGCAGAGTGGTGGGGAAAGGGGGCGTAGCCTGTGTCCACCTCTCAGCAATCCCACTGTGTGGGTCATACTGGAGGTAAGAGGTAGGCTAGTTGGGCCCTAAAGGACCCCCAGCAGCGAAGGGGACTTGAATCCCCATCCAATAGCGCATCAGGGAGCACGTTTGTAGAATGGTGGGCAAAGGGGGCGTGGCATGCTATGAGAACTTAGCAATCCTGCTGTGTGGGACTTACTGGAGGTAATAGGAGGGGTAGTTGGCCCCCAAGGATGTCCTTGGGGGCCACCTACCCCTCTTGTTACCTCCAGTAAGTCCCACACAGTGGGATTGCTAAGACGTCTTTGGAGGCCATGCCCCCCTTTTCTCCACCACTCTGCTAACGTGGCTCCTGGTAGACTACAGGATGGGGGATGAAGTCCACTTTACTTCTGAGGGACTTTGGGGGCCAAGGAGCCCTCCTGGTACCTCGTGCAAGTCCTACGCAGCGGAATTCTTGAGTGCTGGTCGGAGGCCCAGCACCCTTTCTCTACCACTCTGCAAACCCGACTATTAGTTAAAGTTGCATTTTTCTGCACCTCTGACTTAGAGGTAGTTTTAATCCCCCTGCTCCATTTTATACTAGGGCCTTACAGGGGAGGTCATGCCAATCACAGGGGTACTCCAACCCATAGTGTTCTGTAGTGTATGTAGGTGTTTTCACTGTATTCTAAGCACTGGCTGTAGGCTTGGTTAGTCATAGTCAGTTACTACCAGTACCTGTCAGTAAAACGTTGGGGGCACAGGATGACTTTGGAACAAGGCCTCTTTCTGCACCTCTGTTGGTTCTTTCTGCATATCTATTGCTTCTTTCTGTACCTTTCTTCCTCTTTCTGGAGTTCTGTTGCCTCTTTCTGCATTTCTCTTGGTTCTTTCTGAGCCTTTCTTCCTTTTTCTGCACATGTCCTACCTCTGTAGGCATAGTTAGAAATTAGCATTTAAAAAACCTTTGAAATTCACTGAAAAAACCATAGGTTTCAGGGACGTTATAGTTAGAAATTAGCATTTAAAAAACCTTTGAAATTCACAAACAAGACGCAGGTTTCAGGGACGTTATAGTCAGAAATTAGCATTTAAAAAAACCTTAGAAATTCACTGAAAAAACCACAGGTTTACGGGACGTTATAGTTAGTTGGACATTTCACTCATACAAAACCAGAGAAATTCGGCTGTTATAGTTAGTTCAGCTAACTGTAACTCGTGCAACCGCAATGCACTACTGATGACGTCACATATTACATCATTCATGACATGGTCAGTGACATCACTGATGACATCTCAAATGACATCACTGATGACATCACTGATAACACCATCCTTGTGATAATCTGATGTACCTCCTCACACCCTAATATAACCTTTGATACACCCACTTTAAAATGCAGACTACCATTTTCGAAACCATAGATACACCAATACCAGTTACTACATACCAACTCACTGATTCCTAGGTCTACACACACACATCCACTTATTCACCCATACAGTCACTCATACATGCAGTCACTCATCAATGCAGCACTATCATATGCACTCATACACCTATACAGACACTAACACATTGCGACTTACCCATAGAGTTAGTGACACACCTAGTCAGTCATGCAAAAAATCAATCACTCTCCAATTTACTCACCAATACAGTTGTACACACATCACATCACTTATTCATACAGATACTAACACATACTTACTCTCTTATACAATCACTGATACAAGCACACACTCATCCATATAGCCACTCTCACAATCACTCACTCTCACATATAGTTATTTATATACTCTAACACTCACATATACTGCCTTTCACATATGTAGTTACTAATACATGTACCACTGAGACATCCATTCAGTCACCAACACACCCATACATTCACTCACCCACCTATACAGTCCATCACAGATACACTCTTGAACCCATACACCCAGTGAATCACCCACTCACACATCTATGCAGTCACACACCCCCCACCCACACAGACACTCAGGCACCCATACAGATACTCTGACAACCAATCTATAACCCATATAGACACTCATTTACCTACTCACCAACCCATGCAACCGCTTACACACCAACTGACAGTCTGATACAGACATTTACACAGTTTGGTTACTAACCCGTGCATTCAGTAAGACACGTCTAATCACTTACGTATACAGTCACGCACCTACTAAATTACCCATTCAGACACTTATACACCCACTCATTCTTCAATACACTTTGCAATATATATATATATATATATATAAAACATACTTAAACTTTCCAGAAACACACAGTCACTGGATGATGTCATCAGTGATGTCATTAGTGATTCCATTTGAGATGCCATCAGTGATGTCATCAGTGATGTCACTGACCATGTCATGAATGATGTAATATGTGACGTCATCAGCAGTGCATTGCGGGGGCACGAGTTATAGTTAGCTGAACTAACTATAACGGTCGAATTTCTCTAGTTTTGTACGAGTGAAATGTCCAACTAACTATAACGTCCCTGAAACCTGTGGTCTTTTCAGTGAATTTCTAAGGTTTTTTAAATGCTAATTTCTAACTATAACGCCCCTGAAACCTGTGGTTTTTTCAGTGAATATATATATATATATATATATATATATATATATATATATATATATATATATTACCTACTGGCGGTCACCAGTAGGTAGTTATAGTTAGGACCTATTTGCCATAGGAAAAG
>CAWUFW010028853.1:0-20358 GCA_963921515.1 Calotriton arnoldi | reverse complement strand
TGTAGGAGAGTAGGATCTGCTTCACATGGGTACCCCCACTTTTTGCTGATGCTTCACTGTTTTTCGACATTAGTCTGGCTGGGGCCCTGCTAATCAGAACCCCAGCCTAGCTGCTTCCTCTCTAAAATGGTTTCCATGTGCCATAGGCACATCACTGATTGGGATCTGGAGTGCCCTTATAAGTCCCTAGTATATGGTATACTATGTACCAAGGGCATAGGTACCTCAGAGGCCTGCCAGGGGCTGCAGCATGTATTATGCCACCCCTGGAAGGCCATCCAAACTGACACCACAGGTCTGCTACTGCAGCCTGGGTAAGGTGGTGCAAGCACCCCTTACTGTGATATAGGTTACCTATATCACTAAATGCATACACACATATAAACCTATAAGTCACTCCTAAGGCAGGCCTTATCAATCCTAAAGGCAGAGTGCATGGTTCCTATGTGAGAGGGTGCCCCTGCATGAGCAGGGCCCCTCTGCAGCGTTCGGAGACCATCTCTGATGCTGTTTGTAGTGCAGCCTGACCATATACTCTTAAGCGCATTATATCCTCGCGGTAAAATGCTAACTTTGGAATGGCTGCACCTAAACATGTCGTGTTTGGTGTCAAACATCTTGGAATACTACCCCTCCGCCAATCCTGGCGGCGTGGGTAGCATTCCACCCTTCTAGAGGGAAAGACATGTTAACTCTGACTAGTCCGGTAACTTCTTTCCAGAGCCCTGGCATCACAAAATGGATGCTGCTGCCACAGACACGAGTCTGGCCTCCTGCTGCTGGACGAAACTCCGGCAGGGGAGGCCTGGACAATAGGTTTCCTGTCCCAGGGAGGTGTGACCACCTCCCCAGACAGGATAATGTGTATTGGGGCTGGGCGGGGAGCACTTTCGGGTGCTTTGAAGTCCTGCACTGGGGGCACATTTGGTGTCCCTGTGCATACCCCAGTTCAAACCGGATCAGGGGCTTGCAGCCCCTGCTTTGGCGCAAACTGGACAAAGGGAAAGGGGTGTAGCCACCCCTCTGCCCTGACCCACCCATAGGTGGGGCCACAGAGTAGTCCAACCCCTATCTTTAGTATAAAGGTAGGAACCCAGTCCTTAGGACTTTAGATTATCCCTGGACGAAACTCTGAAACTGAATCCTGGACCTTCGACGCTCTACTCACGATTAGAGGACAGAAGAATCTCCCTTGGGGTCAAGGAGTGACTCCCCTGCTTGGCAGGCACCAAAGAAGCATCTGTCCGGTTCGCATTTCTGAAGCTCCCGTCGGACGCCGAAGTCATCGCATCACCAGAGCTGGATTCTCAGACTTCCCCGAGGCTACCCTGAGTCCCCAGCAAAGCTGAGGCCCGTAGCTATCGTGGGTGACTTGAGACCGTGACCCCTGGACACCGAGCACATTTGCAAGTGCATCCTCTTCTGGGTCTCTCAAGAAGTCGTGCTTTGGGCTCCGAGTAGCCCTAGCCTCCAGCACCACCTGCACCAAAGATCACTGGCCCCCACTCCACAAGTGTCCTGTAAGCCAGATCCACGTGCGGCGTCACGAGGCTCCTTCGCGGTCGCTAGCCCGTTAGCTAGTAGCCCTTAACGAAGGCCAATCCTTTTCTTACTTGGCATCCTGGTTGCTCCAGGCCTGCCCTCACTTACCTTCACTGGGTGAATTCCTCAGACCTTGCTGGTCTGCACCATCGACAATCTACATCTTCACCAAGACTTGCCGTTGCCAAGGCTTGTTGGGTCCAATCTGGTCGCCGACACCTCAGCTCTCAACAGACGTTGTGTACCAGCCAGAATCCTGCTCTTGGTTGCTGACAACGCCTCCTGGACCTCATGGCTGAAGAGTCAAGTTGACCGTCAATGCACCTGAAGCACTCGACATCGGTGGGCATCTGTCCATCGCCTTCCTGGTCACTGGCTAGTGACCCAGACTCTGTCCCCTCTGCTTTCAGGTTCTTCAGAACTCCGATCCACTCTTGGATCCACCCGGACACTTTTCACTTGGCCGCCAGCAGCACTTTGCAGCAGATCGCCATTCGAATCGACGACGAAACCCGACCCCGAAAGGCACCTATGCACCCGGCTTCCCTGGGTGAGGTAACACGAGTACTCCGGTGCTCCCGTTGGTAGAGACTCTTCAAAGGCCTAGATCTCAAAGGGTTTTGTCCTAGTCCTCTTTTAAGTGTCCCTTTTCTCTAATTTCCCGATCCCGACTTTCTCCATAGAAGTCAACGGCGTATCGCGGTTGTGTATTTACACTGCACGCGTCTCCCGTAGGTCCCCTGTGTCACTACCTTGGGTGGTTCCTTGTGGTCCAAGCACTTCTAGAGGCTCTAGGCCTAGTGTCTAGTTCAGTCGTGGTTCGCATACCACTTTATTGGTATATGGTTTGGTATGCCCCTAGGGCCCAAACGTGTATTTGTGCTATTACTGTGATTTAATAACTTATAACTTATGTACTTCGAACTCTAGCCTCATAAAGAGACTAGAGGGGTGTGTTTAGCAATAAATACATATATTTTGAATATATACCTGGTGTGGTGCTCTTTCATTTGATCACTCAAGAGATTATAGACTGGTAAAACAAGCTGCTTTACATTCCTTCAAGACTTAGCCTGAAGGCTGCTCTCCATAGCTACCACTAGGATAGCTTTCAATAAGGTTGTCTTTAACCTATCTCCAATAAGGGGTTGTTTGGACTGGTGCAAGGTGCCCACTATAATTAGTGGACAGCATATACCAGGCCAACTTCTCACATTGGTGGCAGCGAGTGGGATTCCAGCTTGCTATTGTTTTACCAGATAATCTCAATTGAATTGATCAACTGAAAACCACTAAAGGTACCTAAGGTACATATAATTTAAGCTTAGAATACAGTAAGTTCTACTGAACTTAGAGTTGTGTGTTAAGGGATAGCACAACCCTTTCTACAACTCAAGAGAGTTTAGTAGGCCACACTAGAGTAGGTAGTGCATACACCACACCACACTAGTAATGTCTTTAAGGGCAGGATCCAAAGAATCCTTGCAGGAAGCCATTGAGCTTCCACCCTCCAAGTATGATACACTCCCATTCTTGGAATTGAGAGCTTTATGCAACTTGAGAAAAATAAGGACAGGCCAAAGCCCCACCACCCAACACCTCAAGGAGTTGTTGGTGGCTTATGACCTTAGTAAGCCCTTGGGGACTGAAGGGGTAGGAGCTGAGGGTGGGGCAGGAGAAGAGGAGGAGGCCATGGGTACCAGCTACCCCAGCCCCCCTCTGAGACTGGCCAGGAGGGTGACAATGACACTGACCTGGATAACCCAATCCCTCCTGTGGAAGATGATGAGGATGATCAGGATGATGCCCTCTTTGTCCCCCAGGAAGGATTAAGAGTGTGCCCAGGAAGTCTAGATCTCCTTCTCAGGAGTCTAACCACTCTGGCACCTCTATAGGGAGCTCTGTCTCCTCTCACAGGAGGGAATCCTCTCATGAGAGGAGAGCCAGACTGGTCCAGTATGAGGAAACTCAGCTGGAAATCAGAAAAAAGCAATTGGCTTTAGATAGGGAATCCCTAGATCTCCTTAGAGAGAGAAGAAAGTTGGGACTAGAGTCCCATGGTGGCAACCATGTCCCTAGAGACAGGGAAAGGTCCTATGACCATAGGAACCTGAGCAAGATTGTCCCTCCCTACCAGAGTGGGGATGATATCCACAAATGGATAACTACATTAGAGAGGGCCTGTAAGGTACAGAAGGTCCCTCAAGAGCAGTGGGCAGCAATCTTGTGGCTCTCCTTTGCTGACAAAGGTAGAGATAAGATCCTCACTGTTAGAGAGGAGGATGCTGATAATTACAAGGTCTTGAAGAGTGCTCTTATTGATGGGTTTGGCCTAACCACTGAACAGTACAGGTTGAAGTTCAGAGATACCCAAAAGCACAGACTCAAGACTGGGTAGACTATGTGGATTGTTCTGCCAAGGCTCTGGAAGGCTGGTTGATGGGCAGTAAGGTGTGTGACTTCTCAGGATTGTACAATCTGATAATGAGGGAGCAGATTCTTAATAACTGTCAAAATCAGCTGTTGCATCAATACCTGGTAGACTCTGATCTGACCTCTCCCCAAGAATTGGGAAAGAAGGCAGACAAATGGGTCAGAACCAGGGTGAAGCAGAAGGTACAGAACCAAGGTGGGGAAACCAAGAAGCAAGATGCTAAGAACTCTGACAAGGGTGGGGAGAAGGGTAAAGATCAAAAGTCTTCATCAGGCCCCCAAAAATCTTCTTCTGGTGGGGATTCACAGTCTACCAAAGGGAAAGGCCAAAGAAAACCATGGTGCAAGGTCTGTAAGCAAAAGACCCACTGGACCAGTGATTGCACCAAGTCCAAAGACTCCAGTCCAGCACCCACCAATGCCCCTAAGGCACCTGTTCCCCCTAGTACAGTTGGTGGAAGTGCTCCAGCAAAGGGTTTAGTAGGGTTCACCCTGGGAACTGAGTTGGGCTCTGACCTAGTCAGAGAGCAGACTCAGGCTGTGTTAGTCTGTGATGGAGGCATGGATGTGACCTCCACTGTGAGTCCCAGTAATCTGGGCAAGTACAGACAACAGCCTTTAATCAATGGACGTGAGGCTTTGGCATTTAGGGACACAGTGCCAGTGTCACAATGGTGACACAAGACCTTGTGCTTCCTGGGCAAGTTATGCTTGGTGAGATGTACCAAGTGACCAATGCTAGCAATGTCAGAACAGACCATACTCTGGCAGTTGTTAACTTCTCCTGGGGAGGGGTAACTGGCCTTAAGAAGGTTGTGGTAAGTGCAAACCTACCAGTCGAATGCTTGCTTGGCAATGACTTAGAGACTTCTGCTTGGGCAGAAGTGGAGCTCAGGACCCATGCAGAAATGCTGGGGATCCCTGCAGATGTGTTTGCTGTGACCAGGTCACAAGCCAAAATGTCTAGCACTGAACAGGCCTTGGATTCTGGAAGAATGGACCAAGTGCCTTCCAAGAGGAGGAGTAGTAGGGTTAAGGCAGTGCCTGCCCCCTTGGCTCAGGAGGAAGATCAGTCCCTTGAGGGGGATGATCTCAGCCCTGAAGAAGGAACTGTCCCAGAGGAACTTGAACCTGACCAGGTTGAGTTCTTGGGGACATGGGGACCTTCTAGGGCAGATCTGAGCCAGGAGCAGCAGAGCTGCCCCTCCCTTGAACCCCTCAGACAGCAAGCTGCTGCTGAGGCTGCTGGGAAAGCTAGTGGTCCCCATACAGTGTATTGGGATGATGGACTCCTGTACTCAGAGAGTAGAGACCCCAAGCCTGGTGCTACCAGGAGGTTGGTAATACCTTTGAAGTTCAGGGGCTTCCTATTGACCCTAGCCCATGATATTCCCTTAGCAGGTCACCTGGGCCAGAACAAGACTTGGGACAGAATTGTCCCTCACTCTCACTGGCCCCACATGTCTGAAGACAGTAAGGAGTTTTGTCGCTCCTGTGTAACCTGCCAAGCCAGTGGCAAGGCAGGTGGCACTACAAAGGCCCCCCTGATACCACTACCTGTGGTGGGGGTGCCCTTTGAAAGGGTAGGGATTGACATTGTTGGTCCCATGGATCCCCAAACAGCCTCTGGGCACAGGTTTATCCTGGTGGTAGTGGATCATGCCACCAGGTACCCAGAAGCTATTCCCCTCAGGACCACTACAGCACCTGTGGTGGCAAGGGCCCTCCTGGGAATCTTCTCAAGAGTGGGCTTTCCTAAGGAGGTAGTATCAGACAGGGGTGCTAACTTCATGTCTGGGTACTTAAAAGCAATGTGGAAGGAGTGTGGAGTGACTTATAAGTTCACCACACCCTATCACCCACAATGCAATGGTTTAGTTGAGAGATTCAACAAAACCTTGAAGGGCATGATTAAAGGGCTCCCAGAAAAGCTTAGGCGTAGATGGGACATACTCTTGCCCTGCCTTTTATTCGCATATAGGGAGGTGCCTCAGAAGGGGGTTGGTTACAGCCCTTTTGAACTTCTGTTTGGCCACCCTGTGAGGGGTCCACTGTGCTTGGTGAAGGAAGGATGGGAGTTACCTCTCAAGCCCCCAAAGCAAGATATAGTGGACTATGTACTTGGTCTCCGCTCCAGGATGGCTGAGTACATGAAAAAGGCAACCAAAAACCTTGAGGCTAGCCAGGAACTTCAAAAGGCCTGGCATGACCAAAGAGCTGTTCTGACTGTTTACCAGCCAGGACAGAAGGTGTGGGTGTTGGAGCCAGTGGCCCCAGCAGCTCTCCAAGATAAATGGAGTGGACCCCACACTATTGTTGAGCAGAAGGGTGAGGTCACTTATTTAGTAGACCTAGGAACACCCAGGAGTCCCCACAGGGTTCTCCATGTCAACAGGTTAAAACCATATGTGGACAGGGCAGACATGGGCTTGCTCATGGCTACTGATGAAGGGCAGGAGGAAGAGAGTGACCCACTCCCTGACCTGCTCTCACAGAACCCTGACGATGGGTCAGTTGATGGTGTAGCCTTGGCAGGCAGCCTCACTACCCAGCAACAAACTGATTGCAGGCAAGTCCTCAATCAGTTTAGACATATGTTTTCACTGACACCCAGTCAGACCACCTGGTGCACTCATGAAGTGGACACTGGGGACAGTCTGCCTATTAAAAACAAGATTTATAGGCAACCTGACCATGTCAGGGACTGTATCAGGACTGAAGTCCAGAAAATGTTGGAATTGGGAGTTATTGAACCCTCAGATAGCCCTTGGGCTAGTCCAGTGGTCCTTGTACCGAAACCTCACACCAGTGGTGGAAAAAGAGAGATGAGGTTTTGTGTGGACTACAGGGGTCTCAATGCAGTCACTAGGACTGATGCCCATCCAATACCCAGGGCAGATGAGCTCATAGATACTTTGGCCTCTGCCAAATATCTCAGCACATTTGACCTAACAGCTGGCTACTGGCAGATCAGACTAGCTGATACTGCAAAGCCCAAAACAGCATTCTCAACCCCTAGTGGACATTATCAATTTGTGGTAATGCCCTTTGGTCTGAAGAATGCACCTGCCACTTTCCAGAGGTTGGTGAATACAGTTCTCACAGGACTGGAAGCCTATAGTGCAGCATATCTAGATGATATTGCTGTCTTTAGCTCCACCTGGGAGGATCACCTGGTCCACCTCAGGAATGTTTTACAGGCCCTGCAAAAGGCAGGCCTGACTATCAAGGCCACTAAGTGCCAGATAGGGCAGAGTCAGGTTGTGTACCTGGGCCACCTTGTGGGTGGAGGCCAGGTTCAACCTTTGCAGAGCAAGATCCAGACCATCATGGACTGGACTGCTCCCACTACCCAGACTCAGGTGAGAGCCTTCTTAGGCCTGACTGGGTACTATAGGAGATTTGTCAAGGGGTATGGATCAATAGTGACACCCCTGAATGACTTAACTTCTAAGAAAATGCCCAAAAAGGTTCAGTGGACAGTTAGCTGTCAAAAGGCATTTGATGACCTCAAGCAGGCCATGTGCACTGCTCCAATTCTGCAGAGTCCTGATTACTCCAAGAAGTTCATTGTTCAAACTGATGCATCTGAATTGGGGGTAGGGGCTGTACTGTCACAATTGAATGAAGAAGGTCAGGATCAGCCAGTAGCTTTCATTAGCAGAAGGCTGACCCCTAGAGAGAAACGTTGGTCAGCCATAGAGAGGGAGGCCTTTGCTGTGGTCTGGGCTCTGAAGAAGTTGAGGCCATACTTGTTTGGTACACACTTCCTGGTTCAGACAGACCATAAGCCCCTCTTATGGCTAAAACAAATGAAGGGTGAAAACCCCAAACTGCTTAGGTGGTCCATTTCCCTACAGGGGATGGACTTTACAGTGGAACATAGGCCTGGGAGTAACCATGCGAATGCAGATGGACTCTCTAGGTATTTCCACTTAGAACATGAAGACTTAACTGGGCAAGGTTAGTTTAATGTCCCTACGTTTGGGGGGGGTTGTGTAGGAGAGTAGGATCTGCTTCACATGGGTACCCCCACTTTTTGCTGATGCTTCACTGTTTTTCGACATTAGTCTGGCTGGGGCCCTGCTAATCAGAACCCCAGCCTAGCTGCTTCCTCTCTAAAATGGTTTCCATGTGCCTTAGGCACATCACTGATTGGGATCTGGAGTGCCCTTATAAGTCCCTAGTATATGGTATACTATGTACCAAGGGCATAGGTACCTCAGAGGCCTGCCAGGGGCTGCAGCATGTATTATGCCACCCCTGGAAGGCCATCCAAACTGACACCACAGGTCTGCTACTGCAGCCTGGGTAAGGTGGTGCATGCACCCCTTACTGTGATATAGGTTACCTATATCACTAAATGCATACACACATATAAACCTATAAGTCACTCCTAAGGCAGGCCTTATCAATCCTAAAGGCAGAGTGCATGGTTCCTATGTGAGAGGGTGCCCCTGCATGAGCAGGGCCCCTCTGCAGCGTTCGGAGACCATCTCTGATGCTGTTTGTAGTGCAGCCTGACCATATACTCTTAAGCGCATTATATCCTCGCGGTAAAATGCTAACTTTGGAATGGCTGCACCTAAACATGTCGTGTTTGGTGTCAAACATCTTGGAATACTACCCCCCGCCAATCCTGGCGGCGGGGGTAGCATTCCACCCTTCTAGAGGGAAAGACATGTTAACTCTGACTAGTCCGGTAACTTCTTTCCAGAGCCCTGGCATCACAAAATGGATGCTGCTGCCACAGACACGAGTCTGGCCTCCTGCTGCTGGACGAAACTCCGGCAGGGGAGGCCTGGACAATAGGTTTCCTGTCCCAGGGAGGTGTGACCACCTCCCCAGACAGGATAATGTGTATTGGGGCTGGGCGGGAGCACTTTCGGGTGCTTTGAAGTCCTGCACTGGGGGCACATTTGGTGTCCCTGTGCATACCCCAGTTCAAACCGGATCAGGGGCTTGCAGCCCCTGCTTTGGCGCGAACTGGACAAAGAGAAAGGGGTGTAGCCACCCCTCTGCCCTGACCCACCCATAGGTGGGGCCACAGAGTAGTCCAACCCCTATCTTTAGTATAAAGGTAGGAACCCAGTACTTAGGACTTTAGATTATCCCTGGACAAAACTCTGAAACTGAATCCTGGACCTTCGACGCTCTACTCACGATTAGAGGACAGAAGAATCTCCCTTGGGGTCAAGGAGTGACTCCCCTGCTTGGCAGGCACCAAAGAAGCATCTGTCCGGTTCGCATTTCTAAAGCTCCTGTCGGACGCCGAAGTCATCGCATCACCAGAGGTGGATTCTCAGACTTCCCCAAGGCTACCCTGAGTCCCCAGCAAAGCTGAGGCCCGTAGCTATCGTGGGTGACTTGAGACTGTGACCCCTGGACACCAAGCACATTTGCAAGTGCATCCTCTTCTGGGTCTCCCAAGAAGTCGTGCTTTGGGCTCCGAGTAGCCGTAGCCTCCAGCACCACCTGCACCGAAGATCACTGGCCCCCACTCCACGAGTGTCCTGTAAGCCAGATCCACGTGCGGCGTCACGAGGCTCCTTCGCGGTCGCTAGCCTGTTGGCTAGTAGCCCTTAACGAAGGCCAATCCTTTTCTTACTTGGCATCCTGGTTGCTCCAGGCCTGCCCTCACTTACCTTCGCTGGGTGAGTTCCTCAGTCCTTGCTGGTCTGCACCATCGACGATCTACATCTTCACCAAGACTTGCCGTTGCCAAGGCTTGTTGGGTCCAATCCGGTCGCTGACACCTCAGCACTCGACAGACATCGTGTACCAGCCCGAATCCTGCTCCTGGTCACCGACAACACCTCCTGGACCTCGTGGCTGAAGAGTCAAGACGACCATCAATGCACCTGAAGCACTCGACATCGGTGGGCATCTGTCCATCGCCTTCCTGGTCACTGGCTAGTGACCCAGACTCTGTCCCCTCTGCTTTCAGGTTCTTCAGAACTCCGATCCACTCTTGGATCCACCCGGACACTTTTCTCTTGGCCGCCAGCAGCACTTTGCAGCAGATCGCCATTTGAATCGACGACGAAACCCGACCCCGAAAGGCACCTATGCACCCGGCTTCCCTGGGTGAGGTAACACGAGTACTCCGGTGCTCCAGTGGGTAGAGACTCTTCAAAGTCCTAGATCTCAAAGGGTTTTGTCCTAGTCCTCTTTTAAGTGTCCCTTTTCTCTAATTTCCCGATCCCGACTTTCTCCATAGAAGTCAACGGCGTATCGCGGTTGTGTATTTACACTGCACGCGTCTCCCGTAGGTCCCCTGTGTCACTACCTTGGGTGGTTCCTTGTGGTCCAAGCACTTCTAGAGGCTCTAGGCCTAGTGTCTAGTTCAGTCGTGGTTCGCATACCACTTTATTGGTATATGGTTTGGTACGCCCCTAGGGCCCAAACGTGTATTTGTGCTATTACTGTGATTTAATAACTTCTAACTTATGTACTTCGAACTCTAGCCTCATAAAGAGACTAGAGGGGTGTGTTTAGCAATAAATACATATATTTTGAATATATACCTGGTGTGGTGCTCTTTCATTTGATCACTCAAGAGATTATAGACTGGTAAAACAAGCTGCTTTACATTCCTTCAAGACTTAGCCTGAAGGCTGCTCTCCATAGCTACCACTAGGATAGCTTTCAATAAGGTTGTCTTTAACCTATCTCCAATAAGGGGTTGTTTGGACTGGTGCAAGGTGCCCACTATAATTAGAGTGGAGTTAGGCTTGCAGACTGAGGGAGGTGGGCTAGCAGACTGAGTGAAGGTGGGCTAGCAGACTGAGTGAAGGTGGGGTAGCAGACTGAGGTGAAGGTGGGGTAGCAGACTGAGTGAAGGTGGGCTAGCAGACTGAGTGGAGGTGGGGTAGCAGACGGAGTGATGGTGGGGTAACAGACTGAGTGAAGGTGGGCTTGCAGACTGAGTGGAGGTGGGGTAGCAGACGGAGTGGTGGTGGGGTAACAGACTGAGTGAAGGTGGGCTAGCAGACTGAGTGAAGGTGGGGTAGCAGACTGAGTGAAGGTGGGCCAGCAGACTGAGTGGAGGTGGGCTCAAAGACTGAGTGAAGGTGGGCTAGCAGACTGCATAAAGGTGGGCTAGCAGACTCAGTGAAGGTGGGCTAGCAGACTCAGTGAAGGTGGGCTAGCAGACTGAGTGAAGGTGGGGTAGCAGACTCAGTGAAGGTGGGCTAGCAGACTGAGTGGAGTTAGGCTTGCAGACTGAGTGGAGGTGGGCTAGCAGACTGAGTGAAGGTGGGGTAGCAGACTCAGTGAAGGTGGGCTAGCAGACTGAGCGGAGGTGGGGTAGCAGATGGTGTGATGGTGGGGTAACAGACTGAGTGAAGGTGGGCTAGCAGACTGAGTGGAGGTGGGGTAGAGACGGAGTGATGGTGGGGTAACAGACTGAGTGAAGGTGGGCTAGCAGACTGAGTGAAGGTGGGGTAGCAGACTGAGTGAAGGTGGGCTAGCAGACTGAGTGGAGGTGGGGTAGCAGATGGTGTGATGGTGGGGTAACAGACTGAGTGAAGGTGGGCTAGCAGACTGAGTGGAGGTGGGGTAGAGACGGAGTGATGGTGGGGTAACAGACTGAGTGAAGGTGGGCTAGCAGACTGAGTGAAGGTGGGGTAGCAGACTGAGTGAAGGTGGGCTAGCAGACTGAGTGGAGGTGGGGTAGCAGACTGAGTGAAGCTGGGCTAGCAGACTGAGTGTAGGCTACCCACCTATGAACAAGGAAAGCCAAGTCATTACTGAGCCAAGGCCCAGGTTGGCTCTATGACCCCATGCATGAGCCGAGCCACGCAAATATTTGGCATGCAAATCATGCAACAAATATCATGTAAAAATATGACAATATGGCTTCACAATGAAAACAGTGCATTTCTTTAGCATGCAGAAGCGCTTCTCCGTAGAACTTCAGATATATCCGTGCATTGAGAGGCATTTATTAAAAGTGAGAGTTCTAAAATGAACTTAGAAATATTCATGCCTCCCCCCAACTGTGAGGACAATGAACTAGTGAACTCAGAGGCGTGTGGCTTAGCTTCTTCTTAGAGATGAAGCAACATTACAGTCACTTAAATCAAACACAAGATTTGGCACAGCACACTTCCTGGAGCCTCACTCTCATGTGTGATAATGATGTAAAAGACGGTCTGTGCACTCAAATATTTGCCTAGGATCACACAATTTATTAAAGCTGGAACCTGCGATTGATGATGCATAAGATATAAAGAAGAAGGATTTCAGGAAGATGTGGGGAGAAAAGGAGTGAGTGTCTAAGAGTGAGGTACAGCAGAAGAAAGTGGCATGAAGGGGAACTGAAGTGACTGAGACACTCTAAAGAACACCTCCCCTTCCTCAGTTCTTAGTAAATGTTCAGAACTGAAACATTTTCAATTGTAATTATCATAAAAAGTCATTTATTTGATACTGCTAACAAACATTGGCAAAGCCAATAGGTCTGGCTTATTTCTAGGTGTATATCCGTTGATGTGTTATATGCGTGGGTGCAATACCATACAGCTTACAGAGAGGCACCCAACTACTTCCCAAGTGGTATGCTTTGTCTTACACAAGATTTTAGTTTTCATGTTTTAAGCCACACCCTTAATTACCGAGGGCCAGCCTCTCGGAAAGGATTCCTAGATACACTTCTGTGTAAATGCCCCTTTAGAGGCTCCCCATCTTTTGCATCCCACTTAAAGCACCTGCTGCCTAGGATGAAGACCACAGAGATCCAATCAACGCACAGCTTCGGAGCTCCACGTCCCTCTCAGGCCTTACGTGCGGTGCTTGGACACTTGGGACCCAGTCCTTCAGCAATTGACCTCGGCTCTTAAATGATGTGTTCCCCGCCGCAGCATTGGGTTTCCTCTATCTGAACCCCTTGTGTATGTGAGGGGTATCATAGGCAGGAGCTGCAATCCAGGGATTTTATCGATCGATATCTGATCCTAAAATAATCCAGCTTTTCTACCACTCCAGGTTTGGGCCTTAAGAGCCCCGAGCACTGAGGCACCCGCTTCCCACAGTCTCGCCATGGAGGGTCAGCCATCAGTCTCTGCAGTGTGACAGTGGGTTATGGGTCAGTGTTTCTGATAGCTCCCCATCTACTCTGAGAATAGCAGTCGCCGATAAGAACCCTTTACTGATAGTTCATTAGCATCTCAATGATTAGTTCTTATAGCGCTTCACGCTTTGTCATTCTGAGGCGCTATAAATAACGAGGGGCTCATTTATGAGCCCTCTGCGACACTTTTGCGCCACCGGTGCTTCACTTTTTGTCACGCACCGGCGGCGTAAAAATGCGCCTATGTTGTGCCCTATTTACAAAGTGACGTATCTAGGCAGATGCAACACTTTGTAAACCACTGCGCTACATTATACCTGCGCTGTAGGTATAATGTATCCTTGGGTGGCCGTTCTCCCGCAAGAGCCTCGTAGAAGTAGCGCATTGAAATCTAGAAGATTTCAGTGCGCCAATTCTAGGACGCCATTCCGCCAAATCCTTACGCCTGCCTCATATCAGGCGTACGGGTGACGCAGAGCCATATTCATAGCCCTCCTTCCTACATTGCTGGAGTTAAGCGTCATGCTTCCGACACAAACTCCAGCAATGCATCAAGTTTTGCACCAATAGATACCTCAGTAATACTGATGTATCTGTCATTTGTTGCGACATGATCATACATGTAATGATCGTACATGATCGTACATGCGACATGCGTCATACAGTAAATATGATGCATCCATTGTGTCGCAAGGAGGGCGCAGTGCGAAGTGACGCATCGCTGTTGTCACGCAGCGATGCGACACTTCTCATAAATAAGGCCCTGAGTGTTCTGATAAATCGGGGCAGATAGGAAACCCAATTGCTGGAGTCACGGTTTCATGTCTGACCCTAGAGCTGGACATACATGTCAACAACATGCTATATGTCATTCTGAGATGGCTCACACCTATTTCTTATGTTATGAAATCTTACTGCCAACGGTGGCCAAGTCACACTGTCATATCAACGTCATCATGTCTGTCGGTTGCAGGATTCTCTATTACTGGGGTCTGACACCTAAGTGCACATAAGACAAGCCCCAGTCACTGCGCGTGTCAGGATTCTTAATGAGAGTCTATAACAGTGCTTCCCCATCACAGAGAGGGCTCGTGGCTCCACATGTGGATGCACACATCCTTCAAGCTCACAGCCCTTACTTACAGCTCAGCAGGTGCACAGGGAGCAGCGCCAAACACAAGAGTATCATGACAATTTATACACATCCATCCACTTATGCATCCGCCTGGGCACAGACGCACACTCGCACACATGACCCATCTGTACATACAAGCATCCATAAACACAACACAGGTATACACATATACCGCATATGGAAAGTGACCTTTATTCCACCCATACACACGAACAAACCATCAAAAATTCTTAAATAAATATCCCATTAATCTGCAGGCATTTTCCTTTCACCTGAATTCGCATCATCCTTACCATTCATCTGCTTATGCATCTGTCCACATTATTCAACATTTATCAAAACATACACGTGAGGCATCCAACCTCCCACACACCCACAACCCACCGGTTGACACCACCATCCACTTCTCCATCCATTTACCCATGTATCAATCACTCCCTCCCCACATAACATGACATGACATGTATTTGTAAATGCACACCCACCCCTTGGGCATCTTGGCGCTGAAATATCAGTTGTTTACACTCAGGCATCCGTACTTACTTGCTCAGCCATCCATGTGCTTACCAATCCAGAACACCACTCTGAAACATACGCATCCAATAGGCAGTAGTGGCACCATGGCTGTGACAGACTCTGCTGTACCTGTTACATGAGAAAGGAGGAAGGCTTCACTGATACCTGTTTTCTGACAGTAGGAAGTTTGGACTGCTGCTTTAGTGTCAGGGAGGGAAGCTTCCACTGCTGGTGCCACACTCTACCTGTTCTGTGACAGTAGGACGCCCGCACTGCTGCTGTAGTGTCAGGAGAGAAGCTTCCACTGCAGGTGCCATGCCTCTACCTGTTCTGTGACAATAGGACGCTCGTACTGCTGCTGTAGTGTTAGGGAGGGGCAGCTTCCACTGCAGGTGCCACGCCTACCTGTTCTGTGAAGATAGGACGCTCGTACTGCTGCTGTAGTGTCAGGGAGGGAAGCTTCCACCGCAGGTGCCATACTCTACCTGTTCTGTGAAGATAGGACGCTCGCACTGCTGCTTTAGTGTCAGGGAGGGAAGCTTCCACTGCAGGTGCCACGCTCTACCTGTTCTGTGACGATAGGACGCTCGCACTGCTGCTGTAGTGTCAGGGAGGGAAGCTTCCACCGCTGGTACCACGCCTACCTGTTCTGTGAAGATAGGAAACTCGCACTGCTGCTGTAGTGTCAGGGAGGGAAGCTGCCACTGCAGGTGCCACACTCTACCTATTCTGTGACAATAGGACGCTCGCACTGCTGCTGTAGTGTCCGGGAGGGAAGCTTCCACCGCTGGTACCACGCTCTACCTGTTCTGTGACAAAAGGACGCTCGCACTGCTGATGTAGTGTCAGGGAGGGAAGCTTCGACCGCAGGTGCCACGCTCTACCTGTTCTGTGAAGATAGGACGCTCTGCACTGCTGCTGTAGTGTCCGGAAGGGAAGCTTCCACCGCTGGTACCACGCTCTACCTGTTCTGTGACAAAAGGACGCTCGCACTGCTGCTGTAGTGTCAGGAGGGAAGCTTCCACCGCAGGTACCATGCTCTACCTGTTCTGTGAGAATAGAACGTACTGTATTGCTGATGTAGTGTCAGGGAGGGAAGTGTCCACTGCAGGTACCACGCTCTACCGGTTCTGTAGCAATAGGACGTCGCACCTCTGCTTTAGTGTCAGGGAGGGAAACTTCCACTGCAGGTGCCACGCTCTACCTGTTCTGGTGACAGTAGGACGCCAGCACTGCTGCTGTAGTGTCAGGGAGTGGAAGCTGCCACTGCAGGTACCACGCTGTACCTGTTCTGTGACAAAAGGACGCTCGCACTGCTGCTGTAGTGTCAGGGAGGAAAGCTTCCACTCCAGGTGCCACGCTCTACCCGTTCTGTGACAGTTGGACGCTCGCACTGCTGCTATAGTGTCAGGGAGGGAAGCTGCCACTGCAAATGCCACGCCTCAACCTGTTCTGTGGCAATAGGACGCCCGTACTGCTGCTGTAGTGTCAGAAAGGGAAGCTTCCACTGCAGGTGCCACGCTCTACCTGGTCTGTGGCAATAGGATGCCAGTACTGCTGCTGTAGTGTCAGGAAGGGAGCTTCCACCGCAGGTACAACGCTCTACCTGTTCTGTGAGGCTAGGACGCTCGTACCTCTGCTGTAGTGTCAGGAAGGCAAGCTCCACTGCAGGTGCCACGCTGTACCTGTTCTGTGACAATAGAACACCTGCACTGCTGCTGTAGTGTCAGGGAGGGAAGCTCCACCTCAGGTGCCACGCTCTACCTGTTCTGTGGAGGCTAGGACGCTCGTACTTCTGCTGTAGTGTCAGAGACCGAAGCTTCCGCTGCAGGTGCCACGCGCTACCTGTTCTTTGACAATAGGACGCCTGCATCCTCTGCTGTAGTGTCAGGAGGGAAGCTGCCACTGCAAATGCCACGCTGTACCTGTTCTGTGACAAAAGGATGCTCGCGCTGCTGCCGTAGTGTCAGGGAGGGAAGTTTCCACCGCAGGTACCACGGTCTACCTGTTCTGCAGACAACAGGACGCTCGTACTCTCTGCTGTAGTGTCAGGGAGGGAATCTTCCACTGCAAGTGCCACCCTCTACCTGTTCTCGTGACAGTAGGACGCCTGCACTGCTGCTGTAGTGTCAGGAACGAAAGCTTCGACCGCAGGTGCCACGCTCTACCTGTTCTGTGAGGCTAGGGTGCTCGTATTCTCTGCTGTAGTGTCAGAGACGGAAGCTTCCACTGCAGGTACCACGCTCTACCTGTTCTGTGACAATAGGACGCCTCATACTGCTGCTGTAGTGTCAGGGAGGGAAGCTTCCACTGCAGGTGCCACGCTCTACCTGTTCTGTGACAATAGGACGCCGTGCACTCTAGTTATATTGTCAGGGAGAGAAGCTTCCCACTGCAGGTACCACGCTCCACCTGTTCTTGCGTGGCACAGGGACGCCCGTACTTCTGCTGCAGTGTCAGGGAGGGAAGCTTCCACTGCAGGTGCCACGCCTACCTGTTGTGTGTCAACAGGACGCCCGTACTGCTGCTGTAGTGTCAGGGAGGGACGCTTCCACTGCTGGTGCTGCACTCCACCTGTTCTGTGACAATAGGATGCTTGTACTGCTGCTGTAGTGTCAGGGAGGGAAGCTTCCACCGCAGGTACAACGCTCCACCTGTTCTGTGGCAACAGGACACCCGTACTGGCTGCTGTAGTGTCAGGGAGAGAAGCTTCCACCGCAGGTACCACGCTCTACCTGTTCTGTGACAATAGGATGCCTGCATCCTCTGCTGTAGTGTCAGGGAGGGAAGCATCCCACTGCAGGTGCCACATTCTACCTGCTCTGTGGACAATAGGTCGCTCATACTGCTGCTGTAGTGTCAGGGAGGGAAGCTTCCACTGCAGTGTACCACGTCCCACCTGTTCTGCATGACAATAGGACGCCCGTACTGCTGCTGTAGTGTTAGGGAGTGGCAGCTTCCACTGCAGGTGCCACGCTCTACCTGTTCTCTGACAACAGGACGCCCGTACTCTGCTGTAGTGTCAGGGAGGAAGCTTCCACTGCAGGTACCACGCCCACCTGTTCTGTGACAGCAGGACGCCCGCACCTCTGCTGTATTGTCAGGGAGGAAGCTCCACTGCAGGTACCACGCCCACCTGTTCTAGACAGTAGGACACTCGCACTGCTGCTGTAGTGTCAGGGGAGGAAGCTGCCACTGCAAATGCCACGCTCCACCTGTCTCCGTGACAGTTGGACGCCCGCACTGCTGCTGCAGTGTCAGGGAGGGAAGCTTCCACCGCAGGTGCCACGCCCACCTGTTCTGTGACAGTAGGACGCTCGCACTGCTGCTGTAGTGACAGGGAGGGAGTCTTCCACCGCAGGTACCAGGCTGTACCTGTTCTGTGACAGTAGGACGCTCGCACTCCCCTGCTGTAGTGTCAGGGAGGAAGCTTCCACTGCAGGTGCCACGCCTACCTGTTCTGCAGATAGTAGGACGCTTGTACTGCTGCTGGAGTGTCAGGGAGGGAAGCTTCCACTGCAGGTACCACGCTCTACCTGTTCTGCAGACAGTAGGATGCCCGCAAGGCTGCGGTAGTGTCAGGGAGGGAGCTGCCACTGCAAATGCCACGCTCTACCTTTTCTGAGGCAATAGGACGCCCGTACTGCTGCTGTAGTGTCAGGAAGGAAGCTCACTGCAGGTGCCACGCCCTACCTGTTCTGTGGCAACAGGACGCCCGTACTGCTGCTGTAGTGTCAGGAAGGGAAGCTTCCACCCCAGGCACAACGCTCTACCTGTTCTGTGACAATAGGACGCCCGTACTCTGCTGTAATGTCAGGGAGGGAAGCTTTCCACCGCAGGTACAACGCCTACCTGTTCTGTGACAGTAGGACGCCTGCACTGCTGCTGTAGTGTCAGGGAGTGGAAGCTTCCACCACAAGTACCACGCTCTACCTGTTCTGTGACAATAGGGCGCTCGTATCTCTGCTTTAGTGTCAGGGAGGGAAGCTTCCACTGCAGGTACCACGCTCTACCTGTTCTGTGGCAATAGGATGCCCGTACTGCTGCTGTAGTGTCAGGAAGGGAAGCTTCCACTGCAGGTGCCACGCCTAACTGTTCTGTGACAATAGGACGCTCCGCACTGCTGCTGTAGTGTCAGGGAGAGAAGCTTCCACTGCAGGTACCACGCCTACCTGTTCTCCGTGACAGTAGGACGCTTGCACTCCTGCTGTAGTGTCAAGGAGGGAAGCCTCCACTGCAGGTACCACACTCTACCTGTTCTGTGACAATAGGACGCTGGTACCTCTGCTGTAGTGTCAGGGAGGGAAGTTTCCACTGCAGGTACCACGCCTACCTGTTCTGTGACAATAGGACGTCTCAGTACCTTGCTGTAGTGTCAGGAGAGGGAAGCTTCCACTGCAGGTACCACGCCTACCTGTTCTGGTGGCAATAGGATGCCCGCATCTGCTGCTGTAGTGTCAGGAAGGAAGCTTCCACTGCAGGTACCACGCCTCACCTGTTCTGTGACAATAGGACGCCGCGCCACTGCTGTAGTGTCAGGGAGGGAAGCTTCCACTGCAGGTACCACGCTCTACCTGTTCTGTGACAATAGGACGCCTATAGTGCTGCTGTAGTGTCGGAGAGGGAAGTGTCCACTGCAGGTACCACACTCTACCTGTTCTAGACAATAGGACGCTCGTACTCTCTGGGCTGTAGTGTCAGGGAGGAGGTGTCCACTGCAGGTGCCATGCTCTACCTGTTCTGTGACAATAAGACGCTTGTGCTGCTGCTGTAGTGTCAGGAGGGAAGCTTCCAGCGCAGATGCATGCGCTCACCTGTTCTGGTGATGATAGGAGGCCCACACTGCTGCTGTAGTGTCAGGTAGGAAGCTTCCACCGCAGGTACCACGCTCTACCTGTTCTGTGACAATAGGACACTCGTACTGCTGCTGTAGTGTCAGGGAGGGAAGCTTCCACTGCAGGTGCCACGCCTCACCTGTTCCAGACAGTAGGAAGCTTCTGGACTGCTGCTGTAGTGTCAGGGTGGGAAGCTTCCACTGCAGGTACCACGCCTACCTGTTCTGTTACAGTAGGACAACCGCACCGGCTGCTGTAGTGTCAGGGAGGGAAGCTTCCACTGCAGGTACCACGCCCTACCTGTTCTGTGACAATAGGACGCCCATAGTGCTGCTGTAGTGTCAAGAAGGAAGCCTCTACTCAGGGTCACGCTCCACCTGTTCTGTGGCAATAGGATCGCCCGTACTGCTGCTGTAGTGTCAGGAAGGAAGCTTCCACCCCAGCTATAACGCTCTATCTGTTCTGTGACAATAGGACACTGTACTGCTGCTGAGTGTCAGGGAGGGAAGCTTCCACTGCCGATGCCTCGCTCTACTCTGTTCTGTGAAGATAGGACGCTCACACTGCTGCTGTAGTGTCAGGGAGGGAAGCTGCCACTGCAAATGCCGCGCCTACCTGTTCTGTGACAGTAGGACGCCGCACTGCTGCTGTAGTGTCAGGGAGGACGCTTCCACTGCCGATGCCACGCTCTACCTGTTCTGTGAAGATAGGATGCCTCGCACTGCTGTTGTAGTGTCAGGGAGGGAAGCTGCCACTGCAAATGCCACGCCTACTTGTTCTGTGACAGTAGGACGCCCGCACTGCTGCTGTAGTGTCAGGGAGGA